>JACEIK010002686.1:0-24412 GCA_018107945.1 Datura stramonium
GATTTTGAAACATTATCATAATTTATGGATTTTAATCATCTTTTGAGATTTAAAATGATTTTCATGTTGTTGATTTTTAATTCTAAGATATTAAGCTTTATTATGCATGCTCCATGATGAACCGATTTATGATCTACTATTTCCATTGTTGATATTTAAAAGCCCAACATGATTTATGATTTGAAATATGAATTTATTTAAATACCCACTATGAGTTGATAATTTTCAAGTCATATGAATGATCTACAAGTATGCATGAACCTATGATTTATAAATTATGTTTTTGGCCGACTCACGGGCCTCAAGTCATGGCTAGTTCAGGTATGTTCAAGCATGTTTACGATTATCATGATTTAACTAGCCCATGAACTCATGTATGTATTCTTATGAGCACTATATATGTTTTGGGAGTAGTATCAAACACCGAGTAGGTTTGGGGCTCCGGTTAAGCCCCGAATCTCATGAACTACGTGCCACTGTAGGTATGTTGGGACACCTTTCATGTTTGTTCATGGCCCATATGACCCTTTTCATGTGTGATCACGCCCGTTATGGTTCCTACCCTTTGCAAGGTACGAACACCCTCCAGACTAGGGCTACAAGTCGGGCTTTATGTGTGCTCAGATGGGGTACGTCGGTTAAGAGAATCTCCCACTACTCCTCATGGTTTATGCATGTTATGATTATGTTTGTTGGCCCAAGTTATGTTAAGCAAGCTCTTCTATTATGATTATGACTATGTTTATGTTATGAATATTTTGAAAACCTTGAGCCGTATGATATGTTATAACGATTTATGATACGAGCATGCTGTCCTATTCTTATGATATTTTATGAACTCATATATGTTTTAAATGTCTATTTTACTTACCTTGCATACTCAGTACATTCCACTTACTGACCCCATACTTTCTATGTTGTATCATCTCATGATACAGGTCCTAGTTCTCAGGCTCATCCTCATCCATAGATAGATTCAGACTTGCTCTCAGCGCACTTGGTGAGTCCTCATGTTCTGAGGGCTACATGTTCACACGCCATGTTATTTCTTCAGTTCTTGGATGTTTATTAGTCGGGGAATTTTCCCATCAATCCGTCTTTCATGATTAGAGGCTTATCAGACTACAAGTTGTAATCTACCATATTGTTTAAGTATTGTAGTCATTTTTTCCTTATGCTATGTTATGATTACGTTCTCTATGTTAAGTCTTCTGCTCATGTGATTGAATTAGATGTATGTTCATGCCATGAGTCGACTTGGGGTCTCTTGGGGCTCCTCGTCCCATGTCTATGATCCGGGTGTACGTTTTGGGTCGTGACTCTTCCCTAAGCACGTTTTGCACGTTTAGACCTCAAAACCATTAGTTTTACTACACTAAATTTTTCAGCTCTCTTTTAATCAATTATTCTTCAAGTCTTCCCCTTTTATTTTGTTTCCTTCTAACGTTTCTTTCTTCTTCTTTTTCTCAATTATTTTTATTATTTTTTTCATGTCATATTCCTTTTAAAACGGATTTTCATCACAAGTACCTCATCAATGGCCACTTTTTATATTTGACCATCTCTTTTCTTCATATTTATAATTTTTATCTATTTCTATGCGAAAATGCTCAAGAAAGTAGGATGAAAAAAATTAAAAATCGAAATAGATAAGTCAACACAAATATACAGCTACCAAAAATGAAGATATATAGGCTCAAAGCGCTAATTAGTGATAAACAATATCTGAACATTCTAAAAATTTTAAAACAATCAAAGAAAGCCTATCACTATCTTCTAAACTATCAACACTTACAATTTTGCTTTAATAACATATAGGACAAGTTCTAGACTAAGATTCAATATATGGGATATATATAAAAACTCTCACCTCATTTGGCACAAGTCTCCCTCAAGACGATTCTATTCTACTCTTAGACAAACAAGGTCATAACAAACTATAAAAATAAGAAAAGAGCAGTAATTGGAGATAGATTAGTAAAAGAGTATAAAAATAAGAAAAGAGCTATGTATATAGTCACTATCATGAGTGTAGGTGTTATAAAGTATGCTTTTTTATTTCAATACTCCTAAGACATACAAAAAAGAGTTTCTCTCAAATTAGGGCTTAGCTATGTTAATATCAAACCACCAAAAGCCCTTTAGGATTTCTAATTCACTCTTTTTTTCTTAATTCTTGTTAGTTACTACCAAAAATAATTTTAATTTTTTTAGACGATTCAAGTTACATGCCATACAAAAGAATCGATGCAAAAAGAAAAATTAAACATAATTATTAACTAGTTAGAAAAAAAAAGATAAGAAACTAATACAATGATAAATGAGCAGATTAATACAAGAAAAATACTCATCGTGGTCCCATTATTCTGCGAAAGATGGCTAGACATGTGACCACTCTTTCAACAGTTTAAAGGAGATGAGCTCGTCATTTAACTAGTTAAGGTGCTCTAAAGCACCATTTATTATTAAATTAAATGTAATTGTTTTATTTAATTAGTTTGCTTCACTAGAGATCGAGTAAGAGTTTAAATTACTTGAAAGAAAATATTAAGTGCTTTTAGTTCATAATTCCGAGTCCTTGCCGCATTTAGAATTATGTGAAATTAAGGAAATTTATTGAAGTTTAAAAGTAAAATAAATCGAGCAAATATATTAAATATATTAAGTTACTAATTTTTTAAGGCTTTCAAAGAAAAACTAGATGTGAAATTCTAAGAATAGTAATGAATTTAAAGTAGATTCCCAATCCTATATACGAATCATCACATACTTGGCAAAACACGCATAGATTCAAAATGAGAACTATCACATTTTAAATAAAATCAAACAAAACAGGGAGCTTTAATGATTTTTTCTATAAAGTCAAACAAAAAATAGGAAGCTTTAATAATACTTTTTTTCTGATAAGCCAAGATGTAGCATATCATTGAAAACTCATGCCTAAAGTGCACATGGTTAATTCAGAGGTAATTCGTTTCATTGTTATTGGGACGGTTAGTTATAACAATTTTTGTTAGATTCTTCGCCGAAAGTGAGCTAAAATAATACTCAAGGGTGGAGAAGTTTAAAGCTGAAACCTCGTGTGTGAAATTGTGAAAAATGATATTGTTTTGTGTCCTATAAGGGAATGATCTAGTGAATTAGACTCTCCGTAGGGATTTGAGACCAATGCAGTGAATTTGCAGCGATGTTTTACAAATAAGGCGATTTGAGTTATGATGTGATGTCTTGATGTGATAGTTGTGTTGTGAGATGGAAATTATCTGGCTTTACCAAGCTACCGGTTAACGAGGAATTACTATAGCAGTGGGTTTTCTGCTATGAGACTACCGTAGCTTACGGTTGGTGAGATGCCAAATCTCGCCATAACAAGACCTTAGTCTCCATAGCAGGTCTATTGCAAGGAAGGTGGTAACAACTACAAATAAGGTAATGACTCGCTACAGGAACGACGAGACAAAAATGCATGCATGCTCGGCTATTTTGGAGGTATTGTTGTAACACCCTAAAATTTTCTAAGATTATTACTGATTAAGAAACGTGATCGCAGAAAAGTTTAAAAATATTTTAGAACGACTCATTGCATGAGTCGTGGTGTGGAGTAATGGGTCGTGATTAAGCCGTGGTGAACTGGGCTGTCGTGTCCTAGACCAATGAGCCAAAGTATGACCCCTTGATCGATGTGATGACTCATGGTTAGTATCTTTGGGAAAGAACTGGGACGACGAGCCTTGATGACTCGTAGGGCCTTAACGTCATTGTCGAGCTATTTGATTTTTAGGGTGACGAGTTTGCAGGACTAGGTCACTACACGACCTACTGTGGATAACAACGTCAGTTGTGCTTTAGAGTGTGAGAATCAGCAGTTGGGGAATCATAGTCTAGTGGAAATGGAAGGGTGTAACAACTGGGTTGTCACAAGTAACATTCCGTAGTTTGTATTCATTAGGAGAATTCCATAAACCATGCATGATGTCTGTGGTGACAACAAGAGAAAATGACGGGTTGTGGTGATGAGTAACGACTCATCCTTTCTAGTTGTCATTTGAAGGTCTAAGAACTGGGGAAAGTTGGATGGTTGTGACGGCGATACCACGAGTCGCGGGTATGGAAGGACGATTTGTGGAGAGTCGTGGCATCTAGAAATGAGTTTTTTTCACAAAATTATTAAGGGTATTTTCATAATTTTTAAGCTCCTATGTCCTAAACTACGTTTTTTTAAACCCCGAAATAGTGTTTTAAGGGGGTTTAACTCTACTTCTAAGCCATTAGGGCTCTCATGCATGCAAAGTTTTGAGTTTTCTTGAAGATCAAACTAGAATTCCTCGAATTCTTCTCCAAATTATCTTGGGATTTCAAAGATAATTTGAGAACCGCCACTCCAGTATGTAGGGTTGCTTAATGAGAGTTTTCTTTCACTCTCATGCCCAAATTTCTCCTCAAGTTCATGAATTCACACATTCTAATCCAAGTATATGGTTTTATAGGGTTTAAATCCACATTTTATGAAATTCTCTATGATATGTTTATGGGTTCATCGCTACATATTCAAAAGCATGTTTTAAGTTTAATGGGAAATTTTTATACACAATTTGATTATACATTTATGATTTCAAGTTATTAGAAATTATGCCCTATTATGCAATTTTAATGAAAAGTCAAGTTTATGATTCCTGATTTAAAATATGATGAGATATCCAACATGAATGAATGTTTATGAATTTCCCATGTATGAATCCATGATTTTGATTTATGAAGCCTATTTTGGCATGCATGATTTTATGATTTGGGCAATCCCACACAAGTTAAGTATGTTTCATGATTTAGCCAAGCCTAATAAGACCAAATACTTTATCATATGTTTTGAGTCAAGACTCCTAATGCAACTTATGATATGTTTTGGATTCAAGATTCCCCATGTGCAGATTTTAGACTATGCATATAATTATAATTTTAGTTTCTTTGAAAAATGATAGGAGAACCTTTCATATTTTTGGGAGTAATTTCTAGAACCGAGTAGGCTAGGAATTCTGAGGATCCAAGTCTCATAACTATGCTCCACCGTAGGTATATATTTTTGGGATCTCTCAAGAGAGTTTTTCCCTTCCCTAAGGGGCCTAAGCTTGATATTGATATCTGGTATTATCCTTAGCCTTGGCAATATTTTAGACGGATCTCGCCCACTGGTAGAGTGATAGTCGGGGCATCATGTAGGCTCTATCGTGATGGTGTAAGTTATGAAGAGTCTCTCATTGTTCCTCATGATTTAATTTACTCATGTTCATGACTTATGATATTATGGTTACAACAGGTTTGAGCCAATGATCGCCTTTATGAGCTTACTTACGATTTAGTTATGATAAGTCATATAATTTCTATTTATAACCTTGGGTCACTATGTCGATATGATAATCAGCCTTATGACTATGTATGTCTCCGATTCCGCCTTCAACATACGCCTTTTACTCTTATGATCTATTGATTTATATTTATATGCATAATTTCATTTAACATTTATTAAGCATGTTTTACTTACCTTACTTACTCAGTATATTTAAAGTACCCACCAAAAGATACTCTATGCTAAATCATTTCATGATATATTTTCAAGTGATCCAAGCCTGGCCTCGATAGCTTGCTCTCCCTATCAACTCAATTTAGCCCCCGCCTTGCAAGTCCTCACCGTTCAGGCATTTACCATTTCAGTTTTGTGTTGTCATTTTGTTTTAGACTTGGGGATAATGGAGCTGTCCCAATATCTCATCGGACAGTAGAGGATCCCAAACATAGATTAGTATATTCATCTCGAGACTTAGTATTCGATGTTATCGCTCAATATACGTTATGTTATCTCGTACTTCCGCTTATTCATGTTTAAGTTATCAATTTCCACTTTAATATAAGCTCTTTAGATGCTATGTTTATGTCATGGGTCAACTTGTAGCAATTCGCAGTTTTAGGCCCCGTGTCTCTGGGCTGGGGTCCCAACTCCTGGACATGACAATTCTCCCTGCATAACTCGAGGCACGAAATGCGCGAGCTAAGAGACGATTTTCCAAGGCTAGGGTGTATCCCCCCTTCAAGGTAATATTTCTCATGAAAACCTTTCGTCTATCAATCCCCTAGTCCCTAGAATCATTGGAAGGTCATTAATGGTAATGAGAGTTAGAACCTTAAAAATCATGAAAGTTAGGGAATTTGAAATGGATATAAAATGATTATTATTTCCTAGGCTTTTGCTGTTAATTTACACTTCCTAGGATGGAATTGAATGTTTTAGTTCATAATTATGATAATTTGAGATCTAGAATTCAATAAAGATGAGACCTTTAGCATAAAAACTTCTTTAAAGGGGTTTAAAAGAGTGGAAACTCTATGAGTTAGGTGGTGTGACTATCAGGAATTAGACTATGGAAAATAACCCATGGGTAATGAATTGATCCTTGATAACTCGTATAATTGGGTGGGTTTGAATTTTCAAGGCTATGATTTGAAGAGTAGATGATTAAATGCTCTTATGTTGTTTTTAGATTTTGAGGATTTTGAGGCATTGAGGAAAGGAAGCTCAACAAAGAAGTAGCTTTATTATACAAGTTCTTCGATTGAGATAGTTATGATTTATTTGGAGTTAGACTTTTTAATTAGTCTATTGTATGTATTATGAATTGATAAAGCATAAGCCGAGTCTTTGGACATGGATGTTTTTTATATTGTGACTTGACAATGTTATGTGAATAAGCTATTAATTTGTCTATGTCTATTGGATATAATTGTTGATTATGTGTACTTTGATGATCAATGTGTACTTGTTATTGTTGTCTTGCATGACGATTGAAAGGAAAGCATACTAAGATATGTTGATGATTGAATAGTACATCATTTTTCTAGTATAAGTGGCCGAGGTCTGACGTGGAGCTGATGGATGAGCGAGTTATGATTACTGAGTGGCTCGAGTCTGATATGAGTTGATGGACGAGTGATTATATGATTGATGAGTGGCTCAAATTTGATGTGAGCCGATTTGATGAGGAGCAATGAGGGAAGCAGCATCACACCGATATGGTACATGGAAACCTAGGGTCCTCTATAGGTCATAATTGGATGGGAAAACTTAAGACCTACCGACATGTATATAGATGAGTGATAGATTGGGTTCGTATAAAATACCAATGATACTCATAATACATGAGGCTATGTTGTGACTCAAGCAGGACATTATTCCATGATTTCATTTGTTGTATTATGATTGCAAGTATTATGTGATATTTTCTAACATCTAACTTTAGGAGACTTATATCTTCAGGATAATTGACATTTTTAGGCCCGAGGTGAATGTATTACTTGGGTGTAGTTGACTATCCGAATTAATTGGACTATTGGTAATATGTAAATGCTTGTTATTTATTTTTATTGAATTGTGATATATATATATTTGTTACTAATTCGAGTCAGCTTATGATGCCTAGTACATAATGTTTATATTGATGTTACTCTTGAACTTTTCTTGAGTGCGTAATGTTACAGCCTTCTTCGTGACTTCATATTTAACAATTAGTTGACCGATCCAGGGGGTGAGTTATTCTATATAGGCTTCCACAGATCCTTTTGAAATGGTGTCTATTCTTTTTCAAATTTCTTATACTTTTGTTTTGTTTTACCAATTTAGGCATTATTAGTTAGAGTCCTTATAAGATGATCTTCTGATTTTAGGATTTAATGGTTAGACTTCCGCTATTGCTTTATATTTAATTAGTATTTTATTATTTATATTTTAAGTTCTTGAAATTGGTTAAATTATTGGTTAGTTTGTACAACATGGTTCACCCACAAAAGGGTAATGTGGGTGCCAATCATAGAGATTTGGATCGTGGCAAAATCGAGCATGTGATGCCTCGAACTTTTGCACTAAGTTTGAAATCATCTAGGTACGTAGATAGACCCAAACCCAACTAATCTTTTAGAAACTAGGTGTTAAGATCAATTCTTAAGTATGGAGGAATGTACCTAATGTAGGTCATAAGGAACCTTTAGCATAGAGTTGAGTTGAGAGATTACCTACCAATTGAGTTTTCATGTAAGTTCTTACAAGGGTAAACTTTAAATGACTATAACTCTAAATTTATGAAGTAATTTTTTGGGTGATTCAACCTATCTAATTGAATCTATTTTAGTCTTCTTTTCAACGTATTTGACCTTTGCGTTAATAGGAATCTCTGAGTAAAATAATGTACATTTTGTTGAGGCACTCAGTAACATAGGCGCTTAAGCAGGCGCCCGCGCCCGACCCTAAGCTTCGTAGGAAAACAATTCATCATATAGGCGCTAAGAGGCGCTCTATGCCCAAGACCAAACTTCGTACCAAAATTTTTCGCAAGGTGGTGTTACAGGTGCGCGGCACCAACCCCGTCCCGACCCCACTTCTATATATATCTAATGTTTTGTATTGAAAATCATTCCAAACATCACCATGTGTAGCCAACCAACTCTATTTTGCTCTCTAAGTTTCTATGTTTTTGAAGTAGATTAAGCCCTCCAAACATCTTCAATCACAAGTTCCTCTAAGGTAGATCTTCTCCTTCATTCCTAAGATTAAAATAATGATCTTAACCCTAAGATATGGGTTTTAATGTGGTTCTTGATGCAAAACCCCAGAAATCATCAGACACCCGCTCTAAGATTTTCGTAGCTAGTTTTCCCGATTCTCCATTGATGATTGGAGCGTTGAGGTATGTAAGGATAATCATAGTAAGAAATTCCATTCTTCGTCATGCCCTATATCTAGCACTATTCGTAGAAGTTAAATCTAGGGATTTTCCCAATTTCTTGATTTGATCCTCTCATATGAGCCGAATTGTTCACGATTGAATTCTCCATATTGGATGTATCTTTTGTATCTCTTGGATTGTTAATGATACTCCTACTTCTTGGTTGATTGTTGATTATAGTTCATGTCTCTTATCCCTTGATCCACCGCATTAAAGTCATTATTTTTGAAAGCCCGTATTTTGGAGATTGATCTTGGGCACTGCATGCCCAAGATACTCAAATACTAATCTCTACTTGTTTATCTACTTAGGTGTGCATTCTCATGTGATTTTTATGTACAATATGAATTTATACTAACCAACATGATTAGTGTTGTTTTGGCAACTATAAGGAATTTTTGGAAGCTAATCTACAAGTTGCGAAGTGTGGAAATGGACTCAAGCAAGAAGGAAGTTGATAAGCAGTACTTTGGCTTAAATAGGCTCCGCGATGGCTCCTGCTCACGCCACTACTGGCGGAGGCATTCGCCAGGAGGGAATTTATGTCAAATTCCAAGTGGAGGTGCGTGTGCCCCTCCGTGGCAATGGAGTCGATAAGCTCCGCGATGCACTCCATGCCACGCCGAGGTGATTATCCTGAGCCTCAAGTTCCAAGGGAGGCGGCTGATGGCACCGTTGCACGCGGGAGGGGGAGGCTCCACGAGCACGCCCGTGCCACACCTGGGCGCATGTACCCGGGAGCCGAGTTCCGCGGGAGTTCATGATGGCCGTGGGCACTGAGGTGATGCTCCACGATACACCCGTGCCACGTTGCTTGTTATTCGGGAAAATTTATCACTAGTATAAATAAATAGCACCATTAGGTTTTATTTTAAACAATCCGACATTTTTGGAGCAAGAACGTGGTTAGGCGTGCGCTTGAGGCGGCGATTTTTAGGGTTAATTCTCTTCCTTTTCTTTAATTTCAATTGCTTGTATGTATTCTACTTGTTTGAAGATGTTTAATACACAAATGTGTGGCTAATTCACCTCTTTTGCCGAGGTTAAGGATAATTGTAGAGGAATGTAATTACTAATTATTTTAGTTTTCATCTTCTCTATAATGGCTATTCTATCAATTCTTGTTTTTACTATGTTAATGTTTTGCCAATGTTAATGTATATCTTAGAAGTCCAATTTTGATTCTCGAAGGAAATTAATTTGATATGGAATTGGTGGAATATGATCTATTCTTAGTTGGGAAAATTGGAGAGAAGATTTACGTTCGTAATAGAAATATATCTCGTAATGTCATATTAGTCATTTATGGAATTTGTTATGTATGGCCAGAGCATGGGCTCAAAATTTAAAATGTAATGTGTCTCGTGATTCTTTAATTGAGAGAGTCGAAAAGATCCAATCCATAGGTTATTAATTCCACTAACAACCAAGAGAAGACCTGACCGATGCGAATTAATAAATTACATCCCCGCATGCTCGCTCTTAACCTCACTTTGTTTATTGCTATTGTTCAGACTTTTAATTTACAATCTTACTTAGGTTCTTATTACCTATTAATATTGACTCATAAAACATTATTTGTTTGGTTGTCTCCCTTCATAGAGATATTGTTCACTAACAATTAGGATAATTACCACCGTAACTAAATTACTTGGATCGATACTTGGCTTGAAATAAAGCCACTTTACTACTTGTACGACCACGTGCACTTGCATGTAGTTTGTCCCAACATAGATAAATGCATTGGTTTTTATGACTAAACTTGAGCAGATTTGAAGAGAGTTCATAAAGCGATTTGTATAGAAAGTTCAGTATATAGTAAGGATTTCAAAAGTTAAAGTAAAGTCTTATTTTTGAAACACAGAGATTTTGAGAGTATGAAAGCTCACAAGCTTATAGAAATTTTGAGCCAAGGCTCAATGTAAAAGCACAGATTTTTTTGAGCCAAGGTCCTCAACATAGTTTTTAAATATCTATTATAAATATAGCTAGTACTTTGTAAAAGATGTTTTCGGGCCTCTTAGATAGACATATTTATATGAGCATAGTTTATGGGATGATTATTCTAGCACCTAGATGGGTGAAGAGTTCAGATAACCCATAAGCCCTAGAACTACGTAGTCAACGTACATTAGAATTGTGTTGGTTCGAGTGACTCCTTAGATAGCCCTCTGTAAGGCTTGTATGGATCTACAATTTAGTTTGTCCCCCCGCCGTGGCAAGGCTTTGAAAGACTCTCCCAACTTGGGCAAGAAGTTGGACATCATATGTTGATTCATGATATATGCTCTGGCCATAAGAAACTTTGATGTTGCCCAAGTACACGCAAGAGCACGTGGTCGTCAAGTAATATAGGACAATGAAGTCCCGATTATCGATCCCGTAGACTTCATGATCAATCATTTAAAGCATTTTTATTTCAATATTCTAACATAACATATAAAATGGGAAGGTTTCAAGAATTAAATTGCTAAACTTAAAATATAAAATTAACTAAAGATTGTTGCAAACTTGTTTGTACTTCAAATTATGATAAAAATATACGGAATTGACATTTTCATTTCATGTTGAGTTTTTAAGACGTGATTACACTATATTAATTCTTCCTGCTGGGTTGCTAGTTAAAAGTTACTATCCCATTTCTTGCCACTCTCCCGAGATCCAAGAACTATCTCATGAACCCTAACACCTAAATCCGTATTACGCAGAGAAACATGAAATGACAGTTATGCCTATTTGTATTTCAAATAAACAAAGGCTGAAGGGTATATTCCTAATCCTCAACAACAACTTCAACCTTCAACTAATGGGCCAAAGGATCTTCAAACTCCCCTGCTTTTACATTTAGTTTTAACTTTCGGTTCTTTTCCCAAGTTCAACCACTGAAGAGATTTACTCACAAGGTGATTAGTCTAGTGAATAAGCAATTAAAACAAGTAAATATAAACAAACTTTAATGAAGAATCAACTATCATTAATCAACATATCAAAGTTCAACTATCAACTATGGCCAAAACCCTAGATAGGCGTTTAGACACTCCACATAGACAAGCAAAGAAACATAGATATAATCATCATTCTAAGAAATAATAAAGAAAGAAGAAAACCTAAGTAGAACTTATCTCTTCTCTAAAAACTATGCTTACAACCTTCTATGATCAAACAAAATGATGTATGATCCGCTAAAAATTCCTTAGATGTTATATTTATCGGTGAGTTTGATGTTGGGCATATTTCATGCCCATTTGCCTTGTTTTTGCCTATCTTTACTGTTTTGAGTTCATAATCCTTAAAAATGCATGAATTCATGTTTGTGTATTTTGTATGCTAAAAATGATTTAAGGTGTTTTGAGCAGAAACCAGAAAAGACCCAAAATGAACCAAGGCTGAAGATTTGAGAATTGAGAAAAAAGGTTCCGGCTATGAGTTGTCTGCCCACCCTCCACCCTCGACAAAAATTTCATCATTTTTGGTGCTATGGCTGGTGCCCCGCTTATCGCTTCATGTTTCTCCTGCGACCATAGGGATATAGGCTTTAGGATTCATGAAATAGTCCTTGGATGCTAGGGATAGTAGAAAGGATTGGGATAGTAACTTGTAACTTGCAACTAACCACCATAGGAAGAATCTTTGTAGTGTAATCACATCTTGAAACTTCAACCCGAAACCAAACAAGTGCCTTTTCTCTATATTTTCATCATCATCGAAGAAAAACCAAGCTTGCAACCGCTTAGTTATTTTTACATTTAAAGTTTTAGTAGTTTAATCTTCCAAACCATTCCCTATTTCAACTATTTTATTACAATAGAAAAACAAAGTTATAATCCCATAATGATTGAATTGACAAGTCATCGAGCGTACACACCTAGCCTTGCAGTCCTATGTACTTGACGACCATGTCCGCTGCGTGCGCTTGGGCGCATTAAGTTTTTGGGCGTCGTTGCTGGGGATTTGAATATTGTTTGATCATTTGTAGGTTAGGATTTTATTCTACTATTCTGTATTTTACGTTTGTTTCTTTGTTTTTGTGAAAGTTTAGAGGGTTGTGCTCGCTTATGTCATGTAATGAGAAGTCAAGAATCACTTTTGGCTTCTCTTGATCTTGAGATTGAGAGGACCTTTAGAAGGTAAATCATGGAGAATAATGAGCAGGAATAGGGAAACAACCAAGAGAGAGTTCCAAAGTGGCTGAACTTTGCAAGGCCAAACTTTGGAGAACGCTTTCTAAAGAGACTGCCAAGACGCTATCACTGAAACTTTGAGTCAAGGAAGGATCGTGCGGTTGGTCCAAAACACTTTCCAATATCAGGCAAGATGCACGAGGATCCTTACAGTATCCGATGACGTTCATGGAGCCGAGTGAAAATTTCCATTACTGCAACGTGTCCCATGAATATGAACACCTGATTACTGCTCACCGACAGAAGCCAAGGAGTGATTCACAATGAGCTAGGGTTCCATCACCATATGAGAGGCTCTTTCTAACAAATTCATCAACAAAGTTTTCTTTCATGGAGTACCAAGGAGTTGAGAGGGGAAGACTCTGGTTTGTACAGTAAAGATGGTGAGACCCTTAGCTCGTGCATGGGAACATTACAAAGGTTATTTGAGGGATTGTTCGCCCACATGCAAATTAAGGAGGTAATTGGGCTAATAACTTTATAGAGGCTTTGAAGCCCGAGACAAAGATCCTTCTTGATTCTACTACACAAGGACAACATTCGTCCAAAAGCTACGATGAAATTGGAGGCTCTCTTGAACCCTCATGTCAAAGGGGAAGCCTGATTATCAAGACTTAGGCAGAGGTGGCCTGCAGCACTAAGGTGTCAAGGAAGCTTAAAGTAGATGGTGTTGCAAAGAATCAAAGCGTACATTGGCCAACTAGTGAATGTGATTAGCAAACTTGTAACCATACTAGGCAGAAGCCAAGTACAACAGGTACATAAGGTGCAAACTCCACCGCCATCTTGTAAAGCATGTGGAGAAAGTCACGCATAGCGCAGTTGTCCACTTAATCCCGAATTTGTATTTTTTGAAAACAAAATCGTGGTGGAGGCTTTATGTAATGGATAAACTGTGGGTACCGTAATGTAGCAAATACCTTTGCCGGGTAGGGAACCGAACATCCAAAGGCCCCATAATAATTATCCAAAGCCTGGGCCAACAACGCTGGAGCGCTCTTGATGAGACGATGAAGCAAATGGATGGTGCAACAGACTTAGGTAAAGGAACGAGATGCAAAAGTCCAACCATGAGCTTGAGAAGCAGATGGGGCAATTGGCCCTACAATAGACCAACAGACTAAAAGGGGAACTTCCGAGTAACATCGAGAAGAACCCTAAAGAAACGGTGAGCACAACCTTTTGCACAAAGGGTGTGGTCGGATGAGGTGATCCGTAGAGAAAAGAAGGTTGATGATGAGAAGGAGAAGTCCAAGAGTGCTGTCGGGGAGTCAAGAAACCTACAACCAAATGTTGTAGTATCTAGACCACTACCCCCATTCCCACAGAGGTTTCAAAAGTAGAAGGAGGATACATCTTGCAAGAAGTTTCTTGAATTATTAAAGCAGGTACATGTAAACATTCCATTGGTAGAGATTTACAGAAGTACCCGAATATTGTGTCCAACAAGAGGCGGTTAGCAAAATTTAAAACCGTAGCTCTTATACAGAGTACCGTTCAGCTCACGATAAAATTCCTAAAAGCTTGAGGACTCCTAGAGCTTCTAGCCCTTCCTATGGTGATTGAAGACAAGGAAGTTGGTTCAAATTTTTATGTGATTTGGTGCTGGGGCATCAATTTGATGCTTGCATTTGTAATAACCCAAAAGTGCCTAAGATTAGACCCGGATCAAAAATAGAAGTTGACTAAAAAATGGAAGGAGGTTGCCGGACGGATGACCTAACGGATCAAGCAGGCCAACCAACGACCCGTTGAGCTAGCCGGTGGAAGTGAAGGCCCTCCGGTGACAAAGGTATATAATGAGGATATACCAACTCGTTTCTGGGAATGTTCCAGTCATTGTTTGAATCTGGTGGTACCGAACTTTGACATTTGGGGATGTAATGAGTCATCCCACGACCCTTCATGAGATGTACCGATTCATGGTCATGAATCATTGTAGGGGAGCATGTAAATTTCAAGTGGACCTAACGTAAAGGAAACTACAACTCATTGGACGGACTAATGAGTCGTAAGAGGTCATGCAGAGGCAGAAGTTCAAGATCTTCGTGAGGCAAACGATGATCGAACCAAAGACCTATTAGATGAAAGGACGCACCCATCTTGTTGAGTCGTGGATTGAATTTTATATCAAGGACTTGGTAGTGTAGGTGACTGGACGATACCACGAATCATGGTATCCACCAACACTCGTTGGTACGTCCGTTAGATCATCCAAGGCAGATTTTTTGGGTATTTCATTAAGGGTATTTTAGTTATTCCTACTCTCTAGGGCCCTAAACTACGTCATTTTATGTTATTTTCTGAGTATGTTAAGATAGGTTAAGCGCTCCTAACCAATTTATTCTCATGCATGAAAATTTAGGAAGAATTAAAAGTGATCATGCTAGTTCTCAAGATCTTCTTCAACAATTCTCCCTGCGCTTTCAAAGAGTGCTGAAATTTGATCTTACCTAGGTATGTAGGGTTATGAATGGGTGTTTTAGTGCACACCCATGCCCAATCTCTCCTAATTCATGAAATTTGGTCAAAAATCTTGCATGGGTTTTAACTTGAATTTTGGGAAATTCTAATGATTTACTAATGGGTTATTATATTTCGAGATTTACATAATTTTTTATGAATTAATATCGATCCTACAACTATTTTGATTATAAAATTATTGATTTTGATTTCTACTAAATTTATCCTAATTATGTATGATCCATGATGAATCGAGTTATGATTCTTACTTCAATTGAGGACATTCACAAACCTATCATGTATTTATGATTTAAATATGGATATATTCAAATACCCATTATGATTTTATGATTTGCAAGGTATATGTATGATTTACAAGTAAGTATGAATCCCATGAACTTATGAATTATGTTTTGGCCACCTCATGAGCCTTATATAATGGCTAGTTCATGTATTTACAAGAATATTTATGATTATCATGATTTAACTAGCCCATGAATCTCATGCATATTATACTATGAGCACTATATATGTTTTCGAGAGTAGTATTTAACACCGAGTAGTTTGGGGCATAGGATTCCGTCCCTGATCTCATAACTACGTGCCACCTTAGGACATGTTGGAAACTCCTTTAGACTGTCCCTTGTGACCAAACGGCCCTTTTTCATGGTGATTCACGCTTTCATGGTTCTACCTTGGTAAGGTACGAACACCTCCCGACTAGGGTTACAAGTCGTCATGGCCTGATGAGGTATGCCGCGAAGAGAATCTCCCACTATTCCTCATGATTTATGCATGTTAATGATTATGTATATTGGCTCAATTCATGTTAACTAAAGCTTCTCTGGCGATTGTGATTACGATTGTATTACGAATGTTTTGAAAACTCGAGCCCTATGTTATGTTACGATATTTATTTTTGAGCATGTTGTCCTACTCTTATGATCTTTTATGAGTTTTATGTATATTTTAAATGTCCGTTTTACTTACCTCGTGATACTTGGTACATTCCACATACCGACTCACATACTTTTCTACGCCGTATCATTTCATGATAATGGTGACCGAACTCGTGCTCATCTCCATCATTAGTCCATCTCATAGTTAGCTATCATCCTTGTTGGTGAGTCATCATGTTCCGGTGGGCCGTATGTCTAGACATCGAGGATATTCCTCGTTTTAGTTTTTGCCGTTAGTTGGGGATGTTGTCCCATCAACCGATCTTATATGATGTGAGGCTTCCGACACTTTGTAGTACTTAACTTATATGTATGTTCTAGTACTTTCTCGTCATTATCTATGTTATGTTACGTTTATGTTTCGCTATATAGCATGTTCCGTATTCCGCCTTAAGTGATTTGAAGTTAGATGTGTGCGCTATGGCATGGGTTGACTTTGGGCCTCTCGGGTTCCTTGTCCTATATTACGATCAGGTCTATGTTCGATCGTGAAAACTTGGTATCAGAGCAATAGGTTCAATGTCCTGTGCGCCCGAAGCCGTTGAGTAGAGTCTTTTTCATGGGTATGAAGCGCCACACTTTTGGAAGAAGAGGCTACTAGATGTTTAGGAAAATGTCCCCTGCTCGGCTGTCTCGGATGACTCACGTTGGGGCACGTGGTCGAAAAGTAGTAAGTGGCCCAAGTAAGCCAAGTATCGATCCCACTGTGGACCGACACTGTGGAAAATCTACTCAAGTGTCAATTTACCGTAACTCTAAAAATGCGCACAACAATGTAAAAGAAAAGTTTTTATATTTTGTTATCGCAAATTTTATACTAAGTCTAAAATGAATATACAAGTGAGTCCGAACTATGAATGTGAGCATGCCGAGGCTGAAACGAATATGTACGTAAATTAATTATCGATACGAGTTGGTTAATCTTTTCTCCTGGCTAAGGTCTTAACTTATGCCTATGGATTAAAACTCGCATTTAACTCCACTTAAGAATCAAGAACTTCACCACATTTCGTGAGAAGAAGCACCAGTTCTAGCCATACAAAACCGATTCCACAATTGATAATACGACTTTCTGTGTATATTTCTATCCCAAGGAAAAGCAATTCTCAATTTTCCAAACTAAGAAGGATCATATCCTATTAATTCACAACTTTCCAATTTCGTGCTCTCTCGAGTGAAACCGACTTTTTAGATTTACATCAACATTGGCCAAACATTAATGCAGAAGAACAAGAATTAATAGAACAACCATGGAAGAAAAGATGAAAAAACCAAATGATCAACAATCACATTTCAATACAATTGTTCCTAACCTCAAAGAAGAAGTGAAATTAGCCAATTAGCTCAGGATTAAACATCGTTAAATGAGTGTAAATCATATAAACAAATTGAAAGAAAGGAGAAAGAGAGAGAGAAATCCTAAGATTTTCGTCCCCAACCGCCCGTAACCCACGTTTGCTCCACCAAGTCGAATATGTAAAATGAACCTATGTGCTATTTATATTAGTGGGAATTTTTCCTTGAATAACAAGCAACGTGTCACAGTGCAACGCTGAGAACCGCTCCGTGACACGCGATCAAACGCGAGGCTTTCTCGGAAAATGCCCAAAAATTGACCCTAGTGCCTTGCCGCATTGGCGCTCGTGTCACGCCGTTTAGGCAGCGATGGCACATCCTCGTCGCGGATGGCGTGTCGCGGGCACTGGCTACCGGGCGCGCTGGTGCTCGCCCGCTTGCGCTGCGTCTCGCGCTTGCAGTTCGGCATGGCGTGGCACCTACAATGGCGCGCACACGCACAAGCCGTGGGCACGGCCCGGCGCGCCAGCCTTGCCATGGCCTACTCCTTGCCGATCTTTCGTCTCGTTGCTTCCGCCTCCTTCCTTTCCTTCACCAACTTATGATTTAGTTCTTATTCATAAATATTTTAAAAGCAAATTGTAAAATTAAATAATTGATAAGATTTAAATTATAATTTATTTATATAAAATTACATGAAAATGTATAAAATAACTTAGATAAACAAGACTAATTTAAGTTATAAAGTATCACTTGGACATGCTATTTTGCCCACGATCATCCCCTTCTTTCATGATCTATGTCATGCGATGAAAAGTTTTTCTATCCTTCTAATTCATGCTATTCACGATTACAGAATAATGGCTCCTCGAAGAATGAATGGTAGGAGAAATTGAAATGGTGAAGACCACGATGATGGCAATGGACACGGGCATCAGCAAGCCCCACCAGTTCAGGAGCCCCAGGCACTAGAGCCAGTTGCCCATGCCGAGTTTTGGGCAGCTATCCAGATGCTAGCGTAGGCCTTGACAACTCAGGTCAATCAGTAGGCTATCACACATATTCTATAGAATGGAAATGCGACAACGGCTCGGGTCAGAGATTTCTTGAGGATGAACCCGCTAGAGTTCCTTGTGTTCAAGGTAGATGAGGATCCGCATGAATTCATTGAAAAGATTCTAAAGATCACCCAGGTCATGGGAGGGGGGAAAATGGAGAGTTTATTGATTTGGCCTCTTATCAGTTGAAAGGGGTGGAACATATATGGTTCAAGCAATGGAGAGATTCTAGGGCAGTGGGTGCAGGCCCTATAGGTTGGCAAGAGTTTCACGCGACATTTCTGGATTGGTTCTTCCCTCGTGAGATGAGGGGACTAAAGGCGGCCGAGTTTGTAAATATGAAGTAGGGTGATATGTCAGTTTAGGAGTACGCTTTTGAGTTCACCCATTTATCCAAGTATGCACTAAAGTTGGTGGAAGACCAGAGGGCTAGAGTGAGCCGATTTGTGCACGGAGTGGCGGACTACCTGGATAAGGATTGTAGGATCACCATGTTGCATCAGGATATAGATTTTCCCCGCATAGTGTTGCATGATCAACATATGGAGTCAGTGTATCGGAGGCAGAGAGAGGCCAAGAGGGCCAGGACAGACAGTAATGGGACTTCTCAGGATAGATCGGGGGGTGGACAAAGCCTAGAGTCTCAGCACAGGTCTATTGCTCCAGCACCATCATCCGCCAGTACACCATTTAGATCACGAGGGAATCGGAGGAGCAGGGCTACAGATTCGAGAGGCCAGGGTGGCATGCGGATAGAGTGTACTTTCCCATCTTGTGCGTGGTGCGACAAGAATTACCTAGGAAGGTTCCTAGTTGGTGTAGATGCTTGCTTTGGGTGTGGAAAACTTGGACACCGACTCAAGGATTGCCCTTCAGCCAGAGCAAGGGGTGGCGGAGTACGTATGCTAGCAGCTAGCTTAGCTGCTCCAGCAACATGTCCCCTTCAGCAGGGTGCCTTGACTAGTTCAGCCGGCGGTCAGCGCCAAAATAGGTTCTATGCCATTGCGAGTCGACAGGAGCAGGAGACGTCACCGGATGTGGTTACTGGTAGGTTACAGGTGTTTCATCTTGATGTTTATGCTTTTTTAGATCCAGGGGCTACCTTTTCTTTTATGACACCTTATATTTCTAGTAGCTTTGAAGTTATTCTCGAGACTCTATCAGAATCATTTTGAGTTTCTATTCCTGTTGGTGAGTCGGTGGTAGCTAGACGGGTGTATAGAGGATGCTCGATCACTATATTGCATAAGGTCACCTCCGTAGACCTTGTAGAGTTAGTCATGTCTGACTTTGATATTATTCTTGGCATGGATTAGTTGTATGCATGGTATGCTTTTGTTAATTGAAGAACCCGTGCAATGGAGTTCCGTTTTCCAGGTGAGTCAGTCTTAGAGTGGAAGGGTAGTTTGGCCGTGCCTGTAGGTCGATTTATTTCCTATATCAAGGCTAGAAAGATGATTTCCAAGGGCTATATGTATCATCTAGTTAGGGTTAAGGATGTTGAGTCTGAGACCCTGACTATCCAGTCAGTTCCGGTGGTGTGTGAGTACCCAAAAGTATTCCCAGATGATTTACTTGGTGTTCCTCCCGATAGAGAAATTGATTTTGGTATGGACCTTCTACCCGACACGCAGCCTATATCTATCCCTCCTTACAGGATGGCCCCAGCCGAGCTAAAAGACTTGAAGGATCAGTTGAAGGACCTGTTAGATAAAGGTTTCATTAGACCGAGCAAGTCTCCATGGGGTGCACCCATTTTATTTGTCCGAAAGAAGGATGGCTCCCTTCAAATGTGCATTGACTATCGACAATTGAACAAAGTCACCTTCAAGAACCGGTACCGTCTACCGAGGATTGATAATTTATTCGACCAGCTTCAGGGTTTCAAGTGTTTCTCAAAGATAGATCTCAGATCCGGGTATCATCAGCTCAGGGTTCGGGAGTGCAATATCCCGAAGACAGCCTTCAGGATGTGATATAGTCATTATGAGTTTGTAGTTATGTATTTTGGACTAACGAATGATCCTGCAACTTTCATGGACCTGATGAACAGGGTGTTCACGCCATATTTGGATATGTTCGTGATTGTGTTCATCGATGACAACCTGATATACTCTCGGAGTAAGAAGGAGCATGCCGCTTATTTGAGAGTAGTGCTTCAGACTCTCAAGGATCGCCAATTGTATTCCAAATTCATCATGTGTGAGTTTTGGATGAAATTGGAAGCATTTTTGGGTTATGTGGTATCAAGTGAGGGTATAATGGTAGATACTCAGAAAATCGAGGCGGTGAAGAATTGGCCTAGACCGGTGAATTGATATTTGGAGTTTCTTGGGTTTAACTGGCTATTATCGAAAGTTTCTCATCTATTGCAACACCTTTCACCAAATTAACTCAGAAGAAGGTGAAATTTCAATGGTCGGAGGCTTGTGAGAAGAGCTTCAAAGAGTTGAAGACTCTACTTACTTCAGCAGCAGTGTTGACCCTACCCAAGGTTACTGATGGGTTCATAGTATATTGTGATGCTTCAAGGATCAGACTTGGGTGTGTATTGATGTAGCATGGGAAGGTCATAGCATATGCCTCTAGACAGTTAAAAGTTCATGAGAAGAAGTACCTGACCCATGATCTTGAATTGGCCGCGGTGGTGTTTGCATTGAAGATATGGTGACATTACTTGTATGGGGTCCATGTGGATGTGTTTACGTACCATAAGAGTTTGCAATAGGTGTTTACGCAGAAGGATCTCAATCTACAAAAAAAAGGTGGTTGGAGCTACTCAAGGACTACGATATGAGTGTTCTTTACCATCTGGGTAAGGCTAATGTGATAGCGGATGCACTTAGTAGACTCTCTATGGAGAGTGTGTACCATGTGGATGAGGGGAAGAAGGAGCTAGTGAAAGATGTACATCGACTCGCAAGGTTGGGAGTTAGGTTGGTCGACTCGACTGATGGCAGTGTTGTTGTCTAGAACGGATCAGAATCTTCCTTGGTGACTGATGTGAAAGCTAGACAATATGAGGACCCTATTTTGGTTAATATGAAGGAAGCCATTCAAAGTCAGGAGGTGGAGGACTTCTTCCAAGGGGGAGATGGTGTGCTTCGGTACCAGGGTCGCCTATGCATTCCAGATGTTGATGATTTGAGGAGCCGGATGTTGCATGAGGCTCATGGTTCTAGGTATTCTATCCATCTAGGTGCCACCAAGATGTATCGTGACTTACGGGAAATCTCTTGGTGGAATAACATGAAAAAGGATATTGCAGAATTCCTAGACAAGTGCCCAAACTATCAACAAGTAAAGGTTGAGCATTAGAGGTTGGGAGGCGTACTTTAGGATATAAACATTGCTACTTGGAAGTGGGAAGAAATTAACATGGATTTCATAATAGGCTTACCTCGTACTCATCGATAATATGACTCTATTTGGGTGGTGGTGGACAGGTTTACTAAGGTTGCACACTTTCTACCAGTCAAAACCACGGATTCGTCGGAGGATTATGCCAAACTATATATCCGGGAGTTAGTACGATTGCATGGGGTGCCCTTATCCATCATTTCAGATCTAGGTACTCAATTTACCTCTTAGTTTTGGAGGTCAATTCAAAAAGGGCTTGGTACTCAGGTTAAACTCAACACAACATTTCACCCGCAAACGGATGGTTAAGCGGAGTCGACAACCCAAACTCTTGAAGACATGTTGAGAGCATGCGTGATGGACTCAAAGGTAGTTGGGATGATCACTTGCCCCTGATCGAGTTTGCTTATAATAACAGCTATCACTCCAGTATCCATATGACACCGTTCGAGGCTCTTTATGGGCAGAGATGTAGATCGCCCATCGGATGGTTTGAGGTTTGTGAGGCAGCTACGATAGGGGCAAAATCAGTTCATGCGTCAATGGAGAAGTTTTAGTTGATAAAAGATAGGTTGAAAACTGCCCAGAGTCGCCAAAAGTCCTATGCGGACGTGAGAAGAAGATAATTAGAATTTGAAGTCGATGACTGGGTAGTTTTGAGAGTGTCTCCCATGAAGGGAGTAATGCGGTTCGAAAAGAAATGGAAACTTAGTCCCCGCTATGTTGGCCCTTATCGGATTGTGAGGAGAGTTGGTAAGGTGGTGTATGAATTGGAGTTTCCCTCAGAGTTATCTTCCGTGCATCCTGTATTTCATGTGTCACTTTTGAAGAAGTGTTTGGGTGATCCAACTCTAGTTTTCCTGGTGGACAGTGTTAGTGTTAAAGACAGCCTTAGCTATGAGGAGGTTCTGGTGGAAATATTAGATTATTAGGTTCGAAGGATAAGGAACAAGGAAGTAGCTTCGGTTAAAGTGTTATGGAGAAATCAGCATGTTAAAGGAGCTATGTGGGGAGCAGAAGTGGATATGATGGCTAGATACCCACAATTATTCTCTACTGGCTCAGTTCCAACTTGACGTATCAGCTTTGCCCTAAAACTCTATTTAGTTTTCATGTTCAGTTCATGTGTTCAAGTTTCTTTTATGTATATAGATGTGTATGTGAATCATGAAATCAGATCAGCTATGTGGTTTGAACCGGAGATAGTCATTCCATTAGTT
Source organism: Datura stramonium (assembly GCA_018107945.1). NCBI lineage: Eukaryota > Viridiplantae > Streptophyta > Magnoliopsida > Solanales > Solanaceae > Datura > Datura stramonium. Next base: position 23,303 of record JACEIK010002686.1, read on the forward strand.
TTCGATTTAAACGATCAGTATTTGGGTGTAATGATTGCATGTCTATGTTTTCTGCTTGTTTACAACATTCAAGGATGAATGTTCCCAAGGGGGAGGTATTGTAATACCCCGGAAGTGCCTAAGATTAGACTAGGGATAAAAATGGAAGTTGACTGAAAACTGGAAGAAGGTTGCAGGATGGACGACCCAACAGATTGTTGGTCCAACCAACAGCCCGTTGGAGCCAGTCGTGGGAAGTGAAGGCCTGGTGATAGTGTAAATAATGGGTGATGTAACGACTCATTGCTGGGAACAACGAGCCTTTGTTTGTAATCGTGGTGGGTACTGAACTTTGACGTTTAGGGATGTAATGGGTCATCCCATGACCCGTCATGAGATATAACGATCCGTGGTCATGAATCATTATAGGGGAGTAGGTAAATTTCCAGTGGACCTAACGGAAGGAAACCACGACTCGTTGGATGGAGTAACGAGTCGTGGTAAGGCTCGTTATGAGGAGAAGTTCAGGATATGCAGGAGGAAAACAACGATTGAACCAACGACCCGTTAGATGAAAGGAAGACTCATCCTGTTGAGTCGTGGATTGAATCTGATATCAAGGACTTGGAAGTGCAGGTGACAAATCGATACCCCGAGTCATAGTATCCACCAACGACTCGTTGGTACGTCCGTTAGATCATCAAGTGCAGATTTTTTAGGGTATTTCATTAAGCGTATTTTCGTCATTCCTACACTCTGGGGACCTAAACTACGTTGTTTTATGTTATTTTCTAAGTATGTTAAGATATGGTTAAACCCTCCTAACCTTTTCATTCTCATGCATGCAAAGTTAGGAAGAACTAAGAGTGATCAAGCTAGTTCTCAAGCTCTTCTTCATCAATTCTCCCTAGGGCTTTCAAAGAGTGTTGAAATTCGATCTTACCCAGGTATGTAGGGTTATGAATGGGTGTTTTCGTGCACACCCATGCCCAATCTCTCCTAATTCATGAAATTTGATAAAAAATCTTATGGGGTTTTAACCTGAATTTTTGTGGAATTTTAATGATTTACTAATGGGTTATTATATTTCGAGATTTACATCATGTTTTATGAATTTTGATCAGATTGTAC
>JACEIK010002686.1:30834-91017 GCA_018107945.1 Datura stramonium
GGTTCGGGGCATAGGTTCGACCCCGGATCTCATAACTACGTGCCACCATAGGACATGTTTGGACCTCCCTTGTGACTGTCCCTGTACCAAATGGCCCTTTTCATGGTGATATCACGCCTTTTATGGTTCTACCCTTGGCAAGGTACGAACACCCTCCCGACTAGGGTTACAAGTCAGGCTCCATGTGTGCTCGTATGGGGTATGTCAGTTAAGAGAATCTCCCACTGTTCCTCATGATTTATGCATGTTTATGATTATGTATATTGGCTCAAGTCATGTTAAATAAAGCTTTTCTCTTTTGATTATGATTACGATTGTATTACGAATGTTTTGAAAACCTTGAGCCTTATGTTGTGTTACGATATTTTTTGTATGAGTATGTTGTCCTACTCTTATGATCTTTTATGAGTTTTATATATATTTTAAATGTTCGTTTTACTTACCTTGCATACTCGGTACATTCCACGTACTGACCGCATACTTTCTATGTTGTATCATTTCATGATACAGGACCCAGCTCTCAGGCTCATCTCCATCATTAGTCCATCTCAGAGTTAGCTATCAGCCTTATTTGTGAGTCCTCATGTTCCGAGGGTCGTATGTCTAGACATTAATGATGTTCCTTTATTTCAGTTTTACCGGGTTAGTTGGGGATGTTGTTCCATCAACCCAACTTATATGATAGAGGCTTTCAGATAGTTTGTAGTACTCAGCTGATATGTATGTTCTAGTACTTTCCGCTCATTATGCTATGTTATGTTACATTTTGGTTTCCCCTATATCGCATGTTCAGTATTCCGCCTTAAGTGATATGATTTTAGTTGTATCCTTATGCAATGGGTCGACTTGGGGCCTCTCGGGGTTCCTTCTCCAGTGTTACGAGTTAGGTCTACGTTTGGGTCGTGACAGCATCCCTGTTCAAAACATTGAGGCTAGGTGAACCTCTCCCTACCATAGTGACTCTGCAGCTTGCAAACTAATCTCTGGCCTATCTTGATGGAATAATAGAAGATGTCTTGACAAAGGCGGGACCTTTCATTCTTCCGGTGGACTTCATAATCCTAGATTACGAAGCTGATGTAGTAGTTCCCCTCATTTTGGGGAGCTGATTTTTAGCCACCGCTGATGTCGTCATACAAGTAAAGACGAGCAAGATGTCTATGAAGGTGGATGGTCAAGAAGCCGTTTTTGAGGTGTTTAGATCAACAAGGATGCCTCCTCACTATGAGAACTTCACAGTTAAGCCGATAGTAGAACCCGAATGATGTAATCAGTTGGTTGAGCAGCGTGGGCTTCATGAAAGTTTTTTGAATTGTCAGTTTGGTAACCATTTCACTAGGATGAAGAGTGACAGTGACCATAATCATGCCACGACATTAAATCAGGCGCTGCATGGGAGGCAACCCATCGTTCTAGAATTTTTACATTTTTCTTTGTTTTGTAGAGACGAACAGAGCTTTGGAGGCAGGAAGAGCTAGAAAAATAAGCTTAAAAAGGTAAAGTATAGGGTGAGATACCTAGCGTGGGGCGCTAGGTGTTAAACTCTAGAAGAAAAAATTGACAGGTGGTGCTATGGTTGGCACGCTGTGCCAACCCCAATCCCCGAAGAATTTTTTTTTTCTATTTCTCTGGTGAAACAGAGGGGGCGGTGTGCCAGGTGCCTCTTGGTCAAAAATGTCTTGGTCAAAATGGGTTAATGTTCACCCAAAGACCTTAAAATTACCAAAAACCTAGGCCTCACATCTTTATTTAAATTTCCACTCATCCTTTTCCTTCAAAAATTTGAAAAACAAAAAATGCAAAAATTCTCTCTCCTCCCTCTCTTAAAAACCGTAACTCCCCCCCTCTCCCTTCCTTTGTTGCCTTCTTCAAGGTTTGGTGAAGCTCCTCTTCTCAACTCAATTAAGTATATTTCTTCTCTCTTGTTTAGGAAAAGTTGAAAGTATGCTCCCACACCCTTCTTCTCTATGATTAAAGACCCAAATCATCACTGTTGGTGAAAAGCATAAGTTTCACATTATGGGTTTTATGAGCTTTAATGTCTTAAATTTTTCTATGATAATGTGTATCCTTGACGGATTAACTTATTTTTTGTTGAATATCATGATTTGAAGTTATGGGGATGAACAAGGATGGTGAATTGAATTCATGAATTTAGTGGATAGATGCATTAATTGTAGAGAGAGAAAGTACACAGGTATTCAATTCTTGAATGTTAATAAGTCTTGAGTTGTAGAAATTCATGTTAGTTCATTATGGATGGTGGTAAATTGTTTGTTGAGTTGTTGCATGAGTTGAATAATGCTACCTCCATTCATGAATTGCTTGATTAAGAATTGAAGGAGGGAAAATGAGAGAGATGGCCAATTGAGTCAATCTTGAAAAGATAAATATGAGAGGAGAGTTGAGGAATTCTTGAACTTGGTTGTAGTTAGAACTGGTGAATGACTATTTGTTGTGAGGGTTTGATGATGATGTGGGAAGTCTTGAGTACCCCATTGGATAAAGTCTCACCACTATGCTAGCGAATTAAGTGTGGGGTCAATTTAGCACCTTCAACATTTAATTAGTTAGCTTTGTTATTCACGAACTAATCTTGTGTAGTTCTTGATTTTTGGTTGACAGGTATCATGGAACCGAAAGGAAGAAAAGGAATGGAGATTGAAGGTTGTAGAAAAAGATCTAAAGAGGCTCCGAAAAGGTACAACGGAGCTAGTTCATTAGCAGCTAATGCTAGCCCTGCTAAACAATTTGGAGCACAGGCTTTAGAGCCTCATGGGCTTACTTGGTTCAACACACAGAAGGAGGCTAAGTATGCTCCTGAAAACTGGATTGATGAGAGTCGCCTGGCCCTTGAGTTCCCCGTTGTTCGGGACAAGCTCCATAAGTTGGGAGTTGGATACATCTTTGCGAAGCTGGAGGAATGCAACCTCACCTTGGTTAGGGAGTTCTATGAAAACTGGGACACATTATTTGGAGAGAGAACCAAAGTGAAGATAAGGGCTCAGGTAGTGCGATTCACTTACAAAAGGTTCAATGCTTTCCTTGGCACAATTGCAGTAGACCCTTCATAGTACTTTATCTTGCTTGAGAGGCCTCCTTATTGTGACATCCATCACACTCTTTGTAGTGGCACTCATCCGCTATATATGAAAGGGACCATAAGGGCATTCACTCCACACTTGCGTTCTCCTACTTAAAAAGAGAGGCGAAAGTTTGGGTAAAGATATTTTGTGCCGTGTTTCTCCCCGTGACTTACATGACATAAATCACTAGAGAGAAAGTTGTGCTAGTGTACATGCTTATGAAGGGGATACCAATTAACCTTGGTACGGTGCTCTAGGACAATACGAGGAGATCACGGGACAGTTGTAGGTGGAAATATTACTGTGGGAGTCTCTTGACCCAATATTTGTGAGGAAGACATTGAGGAGGAAGAAGTAGATCTTCACCTACCTCTAACAGGGCACCTAGTAGGGAAGATGATTGATGTTACAAAAGTGAAGGAGACCATCTTCTTCCACAACTCAAAGCCTCACTATAGCTAATCATCAAGCTTGTGATGAAATCTGGCAAGATCGTGTATTTGGGATGCTTGACTTGCAGCTGAGGATAGGCAGCCGACCTACCATAACCGAGGAGATGGCCTCCCTTTAGGATAGATACCCAGTCACGAAGTGTTCCATGCATATGTCGCGAGTGGGGCCTTCCTTCGAGGAGCTGCTTGATGATGATGAGGCCACGTTGCTGACTGATGGTGTCGATGATCTGGATAATGATGATGATGAGGATGATGCTACTACGGGAGCCATGCAGGTTGATAGAGATGATGACGAGGATAAGGATCAGGATTACAATCCTGATGTTGATGCTTAGTGGCCCAGGAAGTTCCTTTTCCCTACCTTTTGATATGATTGTGTGTGCACTAGGAACAGTGCACTGTTTAAGTGTGGGGTGGAGGAAAGATTCCTGTTTGTTCTTTATTTTATATATTTGTAGTAGGCCATAGCATAGTCATTCTTTGTAGTAGTAGCTCTATGATTTGTTAGGTCTTGGTTTGTAATAGCTAGTGTGATGATGACTTGTGATGCCTTGGGATATTGGATACTCTGTTTGTCGTTAGTAGATGAGATTGTTAGTTTTAGTTTAATTTCTTTTAGTTTGTGTTGTTGGTCAAGGGTGAGTATATTCATTGAGCTTTTTTTTTGAAATTTTCGTATCTCACCCAACCTTCGCTTTTTCTAATGGCCTCGGTTCTTTTTCAAGGGGAAGTCCTTTGAACCGGGTAAATGTTTAATTTTTTAGGAGTCATTGTAGTCATAGAGTAGTGGCCTTTCCCTATAACAGATGGATGACAACCATCTTAAAGGAATTTCATCATGGTTTTTTTTAGGATTGATTCATAGATATTCACTTGTGTGCTTGTTGACATTCTACTTAGCTACTATGCTAGAGATAGTAAAGTGGTCATCTTGAATGCATAAATGAAGAATCCATGAAAGACACTCATATATCATTAATTTGACTCAAAATGATTCTTAGGGCTTAATAATGAAAACAAAAATGTCATTCAATATATGTTACACCCCGTAAGATGTTAACAGTTAGTAGGCATATGCGTGGATTTGTGACAAGTAAGGAGAGCATGACGCGTGTGGGAAGAGCCTCGGAAGTAGGGTCAGACGAGGCCAGGCCGTGAGGGGCCAGCTCGACTCACCAGCCTGCCTGCTTGCTAGGCAGCGCGACGCGCCAGGCAGGCCAGCGCATGGAGTGGCGTGATACAGGGGCTGGTAGGCGTGTTGGGTAGCGCGGGGCGCCACCCCCTGCCACTGCCCATGTATATATATAGGCCTTTCTCATTTTATTCATTTCAAAAAGTAAAACCCATGACATAACTAGAGAGAGCACACAAGGTTTCATGAATTTTTCATCAATTACTATACCAAAAACCACCCAAATGTAAATTAACTTCAGGTAACGAGTTCTAGGCCTATGGGAAGCATTACTACAGAGTTATTTCTTGAAAATTCGCTTGGCATACCGGGACTCCGCCGGGTAAAAGTTGTCAGAAATACTCGAAATTGAATTCGAAACGACCATAGGCCTTAGGTGAGTATTTATCCCTTCTGAACTCTCGAGAAATTGCGGGTTTTCACAAAATTATTCAGAGTTGAATCGTAGTTACTATTATTATTAAAAGTTATCATTCATGTTGAGTTTAGTATTGAAGTTAGCCCTATTTTCTCAGTATAAGGGCTGCATTTGGACAAAACCGCCGGTTACAAGTTGAAACCTGCCAGTTAAACGAAGTCGGCACTCGAGGTATGTAAGGCTATCCTTTCGGAAAGTTATGTTCGTCGTAAAGTTAGCACGACTTGTGTATCTACAGTACTTTAGTATAAACCTATTATGGTTAGCTGTTATGAATTGAATTGGGATGATAGCGATGATATAGTAACCTTCGTCAGAATTAACGCTAGCCAGCTTGATTTTTGTTACGATACTTAGGGTTTGGATGTTGTTGCCTATGGATTATGCTCGCAAGAGCAGTATGATGTATGGAGGGACCAGATGGAGGCCATGAGGATTGTATCCAGTTTTTATAAATTATATTATGACCCATAGTCGAGCCAAGTCTTGGGGTCTAGCTAAAACTGTTATATTATGGCCCATAGTCAAGCCAAGGCTCGGGGCCTAGTTATAGTAGCTACAGTATGATTCATAATCGAGCCAAGGCTCGGGATCCTGTTATAGCTTCTATAGTATGATCCATAGTCGAGCCACGGCTCAGGATCCAGTTACAGCAGTCACATTATGACCCATAGTTGGGCCAAGGCCTGGGGTCCAGTTATCAGAGATTACAATGTGACCCATAACCGAGCCAAGGCTCAGGGTCCAGTTACACAGCTCAGACATCTCAGACACAAATATAGCTACAGGAGCCTATCCGGCTTCGTTACAGTTTTAGGGAATGAGTATTCCTGAGTTACAATATGTTTACGAACCTTTAGTAGCCAGATAGTAGAATGTACACTGTTTGTACTTGCCGGGGCTTATGGGGGCCCAAATAGGTTATTCTATGCTGTTTGTACCTTACAGGCTTATGGGGGCCCAATTAGGTTCTTGCTTGTGTATGTATACTTGTTAGTTAGATGTTTTAGATGGTAATATCGTTCAGGTTAAACTCTTACCCTTCTTCATGATTACTTCAGTTCTATTAACTTTCAATCAGTTATCATTTTACTGCCTTACATATTCGGTACATATTGTACCCATGCCTATCCTTGGGGCGCTGTATTACTTGCCTGCAGGTGCGGATAGACGCAGTTCGGGGCATTCTTAGTTATCAGTTTGAGTAGCTGTTCATTCAGCTCCTTTCCTCTAGAGTTTATAGATAGAAGAGGTTTGTTCTTTTTTATAGTTTATGGGTACGTCGGGGCCCTGTCTCGAAAAGTATTCCACTCTTAGAGGCTTGCAGGCTACAGATTTCCAGTAGTTAGCTTTTGTTGTTGGCCGTGTGGGGCCTATGTATGTTTTATTTCATGTGATGGCCATGTAGGGCCTTGTTTAGTTATCAGTTAGTAGCCTTGTCGGCCATAGTATAGTTTAGTTTCCTGATTTTATTTCAGTTATAAGTAGACAACATGGTGGCCTTGTCGGCCCGCATAGGATCCCTGTTATTGTGCTGTTGCTGGTTAGCTATTTTCCTTTTATAGGTGGCTTTGTGGGCGAGAGGCTCTACTTACAGCCGAGATATAGCTCGTCGAGTTCTTAAATTAAGTTAAAAATGTGCACCAGTAGTGCACCAGGCCAGTCAGGTTAGTCTAGATCCCAGTTTGGCACTAGGTACCAGTCATGCCTCTAAAGGTGGGGCAAGATAAGCTTGGTATCAGAGCAGGTCGAATCCCAGGGAGTCTTCAAGCCGCGTCAAGTAGAGTCTTGTCTATGGGTGTGTTGTGCACCACATTCTATAGACAGGAGGCTACGAGGCATAATAGTGTGGTTACTCTTCTTTCCCCTCCAGTCGTGCTATAGAGCTGCGCTGTATAGGGTAACTCCCTAAGCTTATGTCATTCTTCTTATTTACAGAGAAATGTCTAACGCACGATGGACCATGACTGGTCGAGAATTAGATGTTGCAGTAGGAGAGGGCACTAGTAGGGGGCCCCAGTCTGAGTCAGCCCGATCTGAGGGTCATAGGGAGACGTCACCTCGATCTCCCAAGCACTCACCGCTGCACTCAGAACCTACTAGGGCAGCATATATACCAGTACCACATCTAGCCATTCCTGTACTCTCTGATCAGGAGCTCAGGGGTGCATTCTATATGTTGGTTCCGATGATGGCTGCCCAGCGTCGGCGTCAGCCAGTAGTACCAGCTTCTATTGAGCCCATTGAGGGGCCGAGTAGTTCGAGAGTCCATGAGTTCCTTGCTCTGAGTCCCCTGCAGTTTACAGTGACAGATCGTAGGGAGGGCCCTCAGAACTTCATAGATCAGCTGCAGAGAATATTCAAGCTTATGCATGCCTCGTCCACAGAGTCAGTTGAACTAGCAGTATTCCGATTGCGAGATGTAGCTGTTTTGTGGTATGAGAGTTGGGAAAGATCCAGAGATAGAGATGCACCTACACCTACGTGGCCTAGCTTCTCTAAGGCTTTTATAGACCACTATTTGCCCCGAGAGGTCCGATAGGAAAGAGTAGAATAGTTTTTGCATTTGGAGCAGGGCAGAATGAGTGTCAGAGAATATGCATTAAGATTTGATTCCTTAGCCAGACATGTGCCCTCATTTGTCGATACTATGCCAGCCAGGGTGCACCGGTTTATTACGGGACTTGCGTTGGAATATGTGGAGTCTTGCATTACAACCACACTGCAAGAGGATATGGATATCTCACGAATCCAGGCCTTTGCTCAGAATATAGAGGAGCTTAGATAGCATCAGTACGCTGTGGAAAGGGCAGGTCAGGAACAACGTCGGAGGGCTAGACCCGCAGATTTTCAGGGTGGGCCCAGGCCCCATCTATTAGGTAGGCCACATAGTCCCCCATTTCAGCAGCAGTAGGATAGTAGATTAGATCGTTAGAGGCAGTCAGGTCCTGGCGAAAGTTCACGAGCACCAGGCTCGCAGCAGCAGAGGGGGCTAGATCAGATCGGATCAACAGTACCACAATGTAGTACCTGTCATAGGATTCATTCAGGGAGATGCAGGTATTGTTCCACCACCTGTTATTCTTGTGGCCAGGAGGGACACATAATGAGGGATTATCCGACTAGACGTCAGAGCTGTCAGGATCAGTAGAATAGGTCCTATGCAAGATCATATGCCCTAGCACCTTCTATAGGGCATAGGACTTTAGCTCCAGCCAGTAGAGGCTGAGGTAGATCAGGGTCATCCAGTTCAAGCAGCGGTCAGGATTGCACATATGCATTACTGGGGAGACAGGAGTCAAAGTCATCGCCAGATGTTGTGACAGGTATATTAGATGTTTTCTCTCACTCAGTTTATGCTTTGATAGACCCGGGCTCAACTTTATCATATGTTAATCCGTTAGTGGCCCAAAAGTTTGATATAGTGCGATAATTTCTTTAGCGACCCTTTTCAGTGTCTACACCCGTCGGTGACTCTATTATTGAAAAAGAATTTACCGTGGTTGTACAGTAGAGATTGTTGGTCGCAAGATCTTAGAAGATCTAGTAGAACTAGAAATGATCAATTTTGATGTGATTATGGGTATGGATTGATTGGCACCATGTTACGCCACTGTATAATGTTGGACCAGAATTGTCCGATTTCACTTTCCAGGGGAAGTAGTACAAGAGTGGAGGGGTAACACATCTACGCCAAAAGATAACTTTATATCCTATATTTAGGTAAAAAAGTTGATAGCAAAGGGTTGTATCTACTATATTGTTAGGGTTCGGGATCGGCAAGCAGAATCCCCGACACTCTAATCTATTCCAGTGGTTAATAAGTTCCCAAATGAATTTTCTGGTATTCCCCCAGAGAGGGAAATAAATTTCTCTATAGACTTGCTACCAGGTACTCAACCTATATCTATTCCTCCATACCGAATGGCTTCAGCTAAATTGAGAGAATTGAAAGAGCAGCTGAAAGATTTGTTAGATAAGGGTTTTATCAGGATGAGTACGTCACCGTGGGTGCATCAGTCCTGTTTGTGAGAAAGAAAGATGGATCCCTCCGCATGTACATAGATTATCAGCAATTGAACAAGGTTACTATTAAGAATAAATACCCACTTCCCAGGATAGATGACTTGTTTGATCAGCTATAAGGAGCGAAATATTTTTCCAAAATTGACTTAAGATCCGGGTACGACCAACTTCGAGTTCGGGAGAATGATATCCCGAAGACGGCTTTCAGGACCATGTATGGTCATTTTGAGTTCCTATTTATGTCTTTCGGGTTGAAAAATGCACCAGTAGTGTTCATGGACCTAATGAATAGTATATTCAGGCCATATTGAGATCTGTTTGTGATAGTATTCATTGACGATATTCTGGTGTACTCTCGCTCAGAAGCGGAACACAGAGATCATTTGTGAGCAGTACTTTAGATCCTCAGGGACCTCCAGCTATATGCAAAGTTCTCTAAATGTGAGTTCTGGTTAAATTCAGTAGCTTTCTTGGGCCACATTGTATCAGAGGCTTGTATTCAGGTTGATTCAGAGAAAGTAGAGGCAATAAAGACACGGCCTAGACCCACAACTCCAATAGAGGTTCGTAGTTTCTTGGGATTAGCTGGGTATTACAAAAGGTTCATGGAAGGATTTTCTACCTTGTCAGTGCCCTTGACTAAATTGACTTAGAAAGAAGCCAAATTTCATTAGACCAAGGCCTGTGAGTAGAGTTTCCAGGAATGGAAAAATCGTTTGACATCGGCGCCAGTGTTAGCTTTGCCAGAAGGCTCAGAGGGTTACACTGTGTATTACTATGCTTCAGCAATTGGGTTAGGGTGTGTTCTGATGCAACCAGAAGGTAATTCTGTATGATTCAAGGCAATTGAGGAAAAATGAAAAGAATTATCCCACCCACGACCTAGAGTTAGCTGTAGTGATTCACACCTTAAAGATATGGAGGCATTACTTGTATGGGGTGCATGTTGAATTTTTACTGATCATAAAAGCCTCCAGTACATTTTCATGCAGAAGGAGCTAAATTTGTTGCAGCGACGTTGGTTAGAATTGTTGAAAGACTATGATATGAATATCTTGTATCACCCCGGGAAGGCCAATATTGTAGCCGATTCCCTCAGCCGCAGATCCATAGGTAGTTTAGCGCATATGAGACCAGAACAATGGGAAATAGCCCGAGAATTGCACAGGTAGCAAGTTTAGCAGTTCGAGTAGTGGATTTAGAGGATAATGGGGCTATAATTCAAAATACAACAGTATCTTCCCTGGTGGCAGAGGTAAAGGAGTGGAAGTATGAGGACACTCATTTAGCACATCTTAGAGATAAAGTTCAGCAATGTGAATTATCATCTTTTGAGGTAATTGGAGATGGGGTTTTGTGGTACAGAGGTCATCTCTGCATTCCAGATGTAGCAAGGCTCCGCCAATAGATTATTGTAGAGGTACATTACTCTCGTTACTCTCTTCATCTAGGTTCAATGAAGATGTACCATGAAATAAAAGAGGTATATTGGTGGCCTATATTGAAGAAAGGTGTAGCTGAATTTGTAGCACAGTGTCCCAATTGCCAACAGGTAAAAGCTGAACATAAGAAACCTAGTAGCCTAACTCAGGAAATGGCTATACCTATGTGGAAATGGGAGGTAGTCAATATGGACATTATGACAGGATTACCCTATACAAGGCACAGAGTTGACTCTATTTGGGTTATTATGGATAGGTTGACGAAATCAGCTCACTTTCTGCCAGTTCGGACTACATTTTCTGCCAAGGATTACATTGAGTTATATATTAAAGAAATAGTTCGATTGCATGGTGTCCCATCATCTATTATTTCAGACAGAGGGGCAAAGTTTACAGGTGATTTCAGAAAGGTTTGGGGACATAGGTTAATCTGAGTACAACATTCCATCCTAGACAGATGGCCAGGAAGAGCGCACCATTCAGATGTTTGAGGATATGTTACGAGCGTGAGCGCTAGATTTTGGAGGAAGCTGGGATGAGCATGTACCTCTTAAAGAATTTGCATATAATAACAGCTATCATTCTACCATTCAGATGGCGTCCTATGAGGCATTAAATGGGCGGAAATGCAAGTCTCCCATCGGATGGTTTAAAGTAGGAGAGGCAGAGTTAGTCAGACCAGATATGATCCACAAGTCAAAAGAGAAAGTAATACTTATATGAGAGAGGTTACTAACAGCCCAGAGTCATCAAAAATCCTACTTCGATGTGCAGTGTAGATACTTGGAGTTTAATGTTAATGATTGGATATTCCTTAAAGTGTCACCGATGAAGGGCGTGATGTGATTTGCAAGAAAGGAAAACTTAGACTAAGGTTCATTGGGATATATCGGATCCTTAGAAGAATAGGCCAAGTGGCATACGAGAGTTGCCTCCAGAGTTAGAATCTTTTCACCCAGTCTTTCATGTGTCTATGTTGCAAAAATGTATAGGGGACCCATCTCGGGTTGTGCCAGTTGAGGATATCCAAGTTATTGAAGAGTTACCTTACGAAGAGGTGCTAGTTGCAATATTAGATATGCATATTCGTAGACTGAGAACTAAATATATAGCCTCCGTTAAACTGCTGTGGAGGAACATAAATAAAGAAGAGATGACATGGGAAGCTGAGGACGACCTGAGGTCTATATATCCTCACTTGTTCCAGGATTGATTCAGATTATGCAGTTAAGGTGATGTTGTTATTCAGTTGTTATTTTACTGCTTATGTTATCAATACTGTTTAGCTGGCTACCTCTTTGTGGTGAAATAGTTGTTTATAGAATCCTGTGAGGCGCCTATGTTGGACTTTTCTACATTCCTGGTTTCTGGATAGTCCATATTACGAAGGAGACTCTGCCGAAATTTTTCTAAAGTGCTAGTTAAAAAAGTTAACTCCTTTAAGCCTGAAGATGACGAATGTTCCTAAGAGGAGGGGGGGGGAGAATGTTACACCCCGTAAGATGCTAACGATTAGTAGGCGTATACGTGGATTTTTGACGAATAAGGAGAGCTTGACGCATGTGGAAAGAGCCTCAGAATCAGGGTCGGACGAGGACAGGCTGCGAGGGGCTAGCGTGACACACCAGCCTTCCTGCGCGCTGGGCAGCGCGGCACGCTAGGCAGGCCAGCGCATGGAGGGGTGCGACGCAGGGGCTGATTGGCGTGTTGGGTAGCGAGGGGCACCACCCCCTGCCACTTCCCATGTATATATATATATAGTCCTTTCCCATTTTCTCATTTCACAAAGTAAAACCCGTGACTTAACTAGAGGGAGCACGTAAGGTTTCATGAATTTTTCATCAATTACTATACCAAACACCGTCCAAACGTAAATTAACTTTGGGTAACGAGTTTTAGGCCTACGGAAAGCATTATTACAGAGTTATTTCTCGAAAATTCGCTCGGCATACAAGGACTCCACTGGGTAAAAGTTTTCAGAATTACTCCAATTTGAATCCTAAATGGCCACAACCTTAGGTGAGTATTTCTCCTTCGGAATTCTCGAGAAATTGTAGGTTTTCATCAAATTATTCAGAACTGAATTATAGTTATATCAAGCGGAAGGCCACTTGGGGCAGGGGAAGCCCACAAGGGAGTTCCCAAATAATCTGAACATACTTATGTTGGCGCGTAGTTTGAGGCATAGGGTTGACAGACCATTAGCTTACTCAGTGCTAGACATTACTCCAAAAAACATGCATATGCTCTCCATTGTTTTTCAATGAAGCTGACCATCATCTAGTGACGAAGATGAATAATAACATACATGCATAAATCTGAAATCAGAACATGAGGAGCCTTGACTCAAACCATACCACAAGCTGAACATAATTGGGAGTCTTGACTCCAAAACCATGTGGTATGCTAATTCATGAAATCATAAAAACATATTTGATAATATGGGCTTGACCATTACTTATCACGCTTGAAATCAACTTGATTCACTTTGAAAACATGAACATAAATATAGGTATTTCAAAATCATACTTTCTTCATAAACATCTCATCATGCTTGTACACATACTTCATAGATCTCAACTTTCATGAACCTTCATAGATGGATATCATAGTTTAGAAAACTTGAAAACATAATTTCTAATTTAAAACATTGTAAAATCTGCTCATTAATCATAATTCATTATTTAAAACATGCTTAGATCATACCCATTATTGAAACTTAGGAATTCATGTATTGGGTAAAAATCCCATGGAATCATCAATTAGAATATCATGAATTGAGAGGGAATTGGGCATGGGTGTGGATAATTGCACCCATTCATAGACTTACATACCTGAAGGGATCTAATTTTTACCACTTCCTTGATAACCCAAAGAGAATTGAGGAAGAACCTTGAAGAACTAGGCTTGATCATCTCTCAAACTTCTAAAGTTGCATGCATGAATTAGGAAAGTCTTAGAATGACTTAACCCCTCTTAAAACAATCTATTTTGAGCTTAAAATGACGTAGTTTAGGCCTTAGGAACTTAGGAATTATGGAAAAGCCCTTACTAAATTAGTAGAGAAAAACACACTGCCAGTTCCAACGAGGGACTGGATGACTCGTGATTTGCATTCGTTACTTGCACTGCCAAAATTTTTCTGAGAGTCACCACGAGGAACACCATGACTAGTAGTGTGCCCAATGAGTCGTGGTGACCAATCTGTTATGTACACTACCCAAATTTTCCAACTTTCATCCAACCCTTCACCACGGCTCACATGACGACTCATGGTGTTGACCACGACTCGTGGTCACACCTGTGGTCACTTAAATTCCAAAATTTTCAACCAAGTTCAAGTCCTTCCCCACAAGTCACTTAACGATTCGTGGTGTTCCTGACGGCTCACTGGACGACTCGTCCAATGACCTGGTGCAGAAAATCCTATTTTCTCCCTTTCAGCTCCCAGGTCTGATCTTAGGGCTTTTGGGGTATTACACTAGACCTCGAAGTTCAAAAGAGTTTTTTTCCAACACCTTGGAGAATTGAGTGGAGCGGCGCGCTAAAGAGGTTTCGGACTTTGGAAATTTTCCAACACCCTAGTGAAATGGCAGAAGTAGTGCACTAGGTCCTAGAAGTGCAAAATTTTTACTAACACCTTGGTGAAATGGCTGGTGCGGCACGCTAGATGCTCAAGTTTAGAAGAAATTCAAGCCAAGTTTGGAAAGATGAGTGGTGCAGCGCGCCAGGGCCTGTCTGGGATGGATTTTCTAAGTATAAAAGCTGAATTACATATGGGCAAAGGAGTCAATCATTACCTTGCTTATAAATACATTATATAGGGAATTTGTTAGGCATCTTTCAACAAATAGATCAATTGTACACAGTATTTTGGTGGAGAGACAAGAAGTTCATTTTCATCTAGATTTTACTTCTTTACTTTTATCTTTGTTAATTTCAATGATGAAATCTTGGGTCTTATACTTGAACATGAGTGGCTAAACTCCTATTCTGGGGTTTTGGCTATGTCTAATGGTTGTGGTTTGAATATTCGTTTATGTTAGACTTTTAATTCTTCTTTTTAAGGTTGTTTATGTTTACTCGTTTTCATGCTTATTGGTTAGGATGATCACCTTTCGAATATTACCAGTTGATTTTTTGGTTGAACTCGGGAGAGGAAACTAATTAGGGTTGAAAGGAAGCATAGAATAGGTTTAAATTATCTTGTTTAATATTTCAAGAGTTGATTTCATTGTTAAGGATTCCCGCAACCCTATTCAGTTGAGCCTAGTTGAGCCAAGTAACATCAACCGTAATCTCGTGTTTCTCCAGCAACCATAGGAATATAGGTGTTAGGGTTTCATGAGATAGTTTTTGGATGCTTATTGGCAACTAGAAATCTTAGAAGAACATTGTCTAGTGTATTCGAATCCTAAAACTCAATCTGAAAGCAAAAGTGCCAAAATCCTAGATTTTTATAATTATTTATATTATAATAACTTTGCAAAGTTCTCATTTTAATTTACATCTCAAGTTTAGTAGAATAATCCTAAAACCATTTTCCCTATTTTACTTGTGTTTTTCAGAATAGTGAAATAAAGGTTCAAAACATAAGAAATTAATCCATCAAGTCTCTGTGGGTACAATATGGGGACTTCATCTTCCTATATTACTTGACGACCACGTGCACTTGACGATGTTAAGTTTTTGGTGTCGTTGCCGGGGACTTGAATTGATTAATTGTTTGTGGTTAAGATTTTTATTACACTGTTCTGCACTTTATGTTTGTTGTTGGTTGTTGAAAATTTCAGGTGTTTTTTGTTATTTGTATGCCATTTACTAGAAGTCAGAGATAACCATTGGCTCACTTTTATCCGAAAATTGAAAGAACTTTTTGGCGATTAGCAATGATAGAAAATAATGAACAAGCACAGGGCAACAACCAAGATAGGATTCTAGTGCTCAAATTTTCTTGGAAAAACTTGGAGAACACTTCCAGCAATCATCAAGCCGGCCATCACTGGAAACGTTTAGTTGAAGGAGGGAACCATGCGGTTGGTTCAAAACACTTGTCAATATTAGGGCAAGCCGCATGAGGATCCCTACAGGCATATGATGAAATCTGTTGATTTTAGTGAAAATTTTCACTATCAAAAGGTTACGTATGAGTATGTTAAGATCACTTTGTTCCAGTTTTCACTAATTGGAGAAGCGAAAGAGTGACTTCAAAATGAGCCAACTGGGCCCATCACTACTTGGGAAGCTCTTTCCAACAAGTTCATAAACAGTTTTTTCTCTTCTTGGAGAATGAAGGAGTTGAGAGGAAAGATCTTAGGATTCGTTCTAAAGGATGGTGAGTGATGATTTGGTAATTTACCAACTCATTAGGCTTTTAAACAAGAGCTTTTACTTAATTTTCAAGTCATTTGAGAGGATTTTGTGCTCTTTCTCTTTAGTTTTTGAAGATATTTAATTTAAGGAGAGAAAATAAGAACTTGGACAAAAGCATGGAAATAAAAAAGAGGACTGAAGCTTGACCGAATGGGACTGGCGCTCCACTAGATGGAGCCGGCTAAATGCCGGATAAAACGCAGGAGTAAACTAGACAAGAGTGGAAGGTGCACCAACAGAATGTGGGTCATCACCTGCGAACCAGTGGTGCCAATGCTGGTTAGACCCAAAGTCACTACCTCCGCGCCCACGACGCATCGATGTTCCGTGGATAGGCATCGGCGGAACATCGGTCACTCTCAAGTGAGGCCACCTTCAGGAGGGCAAAATCATCCATCATGGAATTTAAGGAGCATTTTTAATCTATTTCTGTACATTCTTTAAGAAGTACCAATTATTCCATTCCAGATTTGTAGAAAGTTAGAGAGAGAAACATTGAGTAGCTTTTTCTTATTATTCTTCAAGGTAAAAACCTCAATTAAAGACAATTGTGAGTATGAAATTAACTTTTGATGATGAATGTTATGATTTTAATAGTTAATATAATTTTGTATCTCTAACTAATGAGTAGCTAAATCTCTTTGCTAAGGGTGTGTGTATGATTGGGGTTAAATTGGATTAGGTGTTGCTAGATTGATCTTAGGGTTACTCTTTTAATATATATTTATTGATTTTTCCCAATTTATAATTCAATTACTCATAGTGGCAAATGTGGGTTATGTCTACTTACTCTATTTTTTCTTGAAAATGGGAAATTGAATATGGGTGAGAAAGCAATGGTGGGTAATTGGGTGTTAATTGTATGGGGTTAGGCTAGAGATAGCTAAAACCCATAATCATTCTCCCACAAGAGATTTGAGGCTAGAAATAGCTCAAAGCTGACCCAAGTATTAATGGATATATTTTTTGGGACCTTAGGGTTTGAGAAAACCCGAGGTAAAAGGCACCCAAGTGGTTGAAAAATATCGAGTTCCACCTCGTCCATGATTATTTATATTTATGAGTAGTAATTAAATTTTCTAGTCAATTCCAATCCAATTGATGCTCCATTCAAAAGCACACCCCTAGCTCTTGCTCACATTTGTAATTCAAGTTGGTTATCATGTCGTTTTATCAATAGTTGTTTTTACATTTTAATTGTAATCCTTTGAACCCCTAAATTTTTACTTATTTTTTGCTTTTCAATACAATGATGCTTCTTGGTTTGACTTGATAGACAACTTTTGTGCCATCAAAGTACTATTCCCTGTAGGATTCGACCCTGATACTCGTTGGGTATATTTGTTTTTCCAATGAAAATTTACACTCTCTCTTTACGAGGAGTGAATTTGGATGTTATCATTGAGACCCTGGCCTAGGCTTGGAAAAGATACAAGGGATAATTGCAAGATTATCCGTACCATATGTAGACAAAGAAGATCATTAGGCACAACTTCATACAAGGGTTGAAGGCCAAAGTCTAAGATTTTACTTGACGCTACCGCACATGGGCAAATCTTGTCCAAAAGCTATGATGAGATAGAGGCTCTATTGAATCTCATATTAGCTAGGAGTCAAGATTATCAGGATTCAGGCAGATCTTTTACAACAACTAAAGTCCTAGGGAAACTTAAGGATGAGTGTAGCTACAATTTGGGTAGATATTAGTCAGTTGGTGAATGTGATCAATAAGTTAGTGACCAGACCACTACAAGTCAGGTTCATCAGGTTCAGCAAGTTCAGACTCCACTGCCATCATGTGAGACATTTGGAGAAGGTCATGCATATGCAGGTTGTCCACTAAACCTATAATATATCTATTTTTTGGGTCAACAAGGTCGTAGTGGATGTTTTGCAGGAAACAATTACAATCAGGGGTACAGGAATGCAGTTAATCCCCATGGGGAGGAAGTTAGAACTTTTAGAGGCCCTCAAACAACTTCTAAAGACCTAAGGGCCAGTAGCATGGCAGTTATCTTAGAGGAGAACATGAAGTAGTGGATGGTTCAGCAGACTCAAATTGTTAATGAGATGCAAAAGTCAATCCACGAATTGAAAAGGAAAATGGTCCAATTGGCTCTTCAGTAGATAAACAGACTGTAATGGGCACTTCCACGTAACACTGAGAAGAACTCCAAGGAAAATGTCAGTGCAATCTCTTTGCACAGTGGAAAGGAGGTGGCAAGAGTGATACCTAGATAACAAGGTAGAGATAGAGCATGTTGCAAAGTCCAAGCAGGAGGTTAGTGAGTCAAGTCAATTGCAGAAAAAAGTGGTAGAAGCTAGACCACCCCCTCCATTTCCATAGAGATTCAAAAAGTAGGAGGAGGACATAGTTTGTAAGAAGTTTCTTGATGTGTTGAAGCAGTTGCATGTTAATCTACCCTTTGTAGAGTTGTTGCAAAAGGTTCCAAAGTAGGCCAAATATCTTAAGGATATTGTGGTAAATAAGCTAAGGCTCACATAGTTCGAAACTGTAGCTCTCATACAAGAGTGAAGTTCTTAGGTGAAAAATAAGATTCCAAAGAAGCTAAAGGACCCCGAGAGATTCACTATCCCAGTCATAATTGGAAGCCAAAAAGTCGATTCAACATTGTGTGGTCTGGGTGCATGCATCAAACTTATGCCTGCATTGTTGTTTAGAACTTTCGAGTTAGGAGAACCACATCCAACCACAGTGACATTGCAGTTGGCTGACAGGTCCACCACTTATCATGAGGGCATTTTTGAAGATGTGTTGATGAAAGTGGGACCATTCATCCCACTGGTGGACTTTATAATCCTTGACTATGAGGCTGACGAAGAAGTTCCCATTATTTTGGGAAGAGAATTCTTGGCCACCACTGATACAGTTATAAGGGTGACGTTTGGCAAGATGTCAATGATTGTGGATAGTCAAGAGGTAGTTTTTGATGTATTTAAAGCAACAAGATTTCCACCTCACTATGAGGAGCTGAAGGCCATCATGGTAGTAAAGCTAGAAATGTCTACTAAGGCTTTACAATATTATAGAGCATTGGTGTATGGGAAAGAAAAGGTAAATAGTTCAGAGGTGACTGAATATTTAGCAGTCTTGGATGCTACCAGATATTACATTAGGAGGGATTCTCCTTTGAAGACGGTTGACAAATCTTTGACTTGGGAGAAGTCGAAGCCCTCTACTCAAAAGGTGCCAGTTCTTGAATTAAAAGCTTTACTTGATCATTTGAAATATTCTTATTTATGTAGTGATAATACACTGTCTGTGATAATATCTGATTTGTTGTCTGATGAACAGGATGACAGGTTGCTGAAACTACTACGGCATCATGTGACAACAATTGGCTGGACCATAGCTGACATAAAGGGGATAAGTAGTTCCTCTTGCATACATAAAATACTATTAGAAGAGGATGCCAGACCTAGTGTTGTATACTAGTGGAGAGTGAACTCGATCATAAAGGAAGTGGTAAAGAAGGAAATAATAAAGTGGCTAGATGCAGGCGTCATCTACCCTATTTCAAATAGCCATTGGGCGAGCCAAGTTAAATGTGTCCCAAAAAGAGGGTGGAATGACTGTGGTGCAAAATGAGAGAGATGAATTAATACAATCACAGGGTTGAGGATATGCATTTACTACCGAAAGCTTAATACAGCTACCAGGAAGGATCACTTTCCATTGCCCTTCTTGGATCAGATGCTAGATAGGTTAGCTGGGCATGACTACTATTGTTTTCTGGATGGGTACTTAGGATACAAACAAATCATGATCACACAGGAGGACCAGGAGAAAGTTACTTTCACTTGCCCTTTCAACACCTTTGCATTCTAAAGGATGCCATTTGAACTATGTAATGCCCCAGGAACATTCTAGAGGTGCACGCTAGCTATTTTCACATACATCTATCTCGATTGGAGGACAGGAAGCATTTGATTTCATAGAATAAATTGCCGGGACATTCCCTGGTGAACAACTATTTGCGGTAGACATTCCTGAGCTACCCTAGTATACTGACATAGTGAACTTTCTGGTTAGTGGTTTATATCCACCGGACGCAACTCCAAACAAGAAGAGAAAACTCCTTCATGATAGCAGATTCTACATATGTTATGAGCATTTTCTATACAAAGTAGGGCCAGATCAGTTGGTCGTTACATGTGTTCCTTAGGGGAAAGTGCACTAGATTCAGAAAAGCTGCCATTCTTCACCTTACGGAGGACATCAAAGGGGAGATAGAACCACCACAAAAGTCCTTCAAGCTGGATTTTATTGCCCGACCCTATTCAAGGATGCTTATTGTTCGCAAAATCTTGTGACAACTATCAGAGAACAGAGAACATATTGAAAAGCCAGGCGATGTCTCAAAGAGGCTTTGTGGAGGTGGAAGTGTTTGACTGTTGGGTAATTGACTTTATGGAGCCATTCATCCCATCAAATGGTAACAGGTACATCTTGGTTAGCTGGGATTATATGTCAAAATGGGTGGAGGCTGCAGCGCTGCCCACAAATGATTGGAAAGACGTAACCAGGTTCTTGAAGAGGAATATTTTCACCCATTTTGGAACACCAAGAGCTATCATCAACGATGAAGGTATGAATATTTGCAGTCAGCTTTTCAATAATCTATTGGCAAAATACAATATGAAGCACAAGGAGGCAACAACCTATCACCCATAGACTAGTGGACAGGTGGAAGTGTCAAATCGAGAAATCAAACAAATTTTGATAAAACTGTAAGCACAAATAGGAAAGACTAGTCTAGCAAGTGGGTAGATGTGCTGTGGGCATGCAGGACTGCTTTCAAGACTCCTATTGGCACTTCTCCGTACATGTTAGTTTTGAAAAAGCATGTCATCTGTTGGTTGAGCTAGAACACCAAGCGTATTAGGCTATCCAAAAGTTGAACATGGATATGGAGGCTGCTGGGGAGAAAAGGTTGCTATGGCTCCATGAGCTTGATGAGTTCCATTTCAGTGCATATGAAAATGCTAAAATGTACAAGGAGTAGTCCAAAAGATTGCATGACAAGCATATCCAACCTCGAGAGTTTCAGTCAGGCTAGTTGTTGTTATTGTACAATTCAAGGTTAAAATTGTTCGAAGGGAAACTAAGGTCAAAGTGGTCAGGTCCCTTTGAGATTGTGAACTTGACTGCACATCGCGCATTAGAGCTAAAAACCTTGGGATCAGACTGAAGATTTTTGGATAATGGTCAAAGGGTAAAACATTATTATGAGGATGATCTTGATAGAAAGAAGACTTCGATTTTCTTAGAAAAGGATTGAGTAGTCTTGCATTATTCCATAACGTTAAATAAGGCATTTGGTGGGAGATAATCCATCTTTCTAATATTTGTGTATTTTGCAAAGATGATGATGATGAGGAGGAGAATAATGCCACCACTAGAGATATGCAAGTTGATGATGCATAAGGAGATAATGATAATCAGGAGTATAATCCTAATGATGATGACTTTGCTTAGAGGCCTAGGAAGTTCTTTTTCTTTCCCTACTTGACATGATATGTTTGTGTATTGGGACAATGCACTGTTTAAGTGCGGGGTGGAGGAAATAAATTTTTTGTTTATTTTATCTTTGCTAAAATTTTAGTGGGTTGTAGTAATAGTTGACAAACTTCTGTGTTAGTTAGTTGGGCTGTAATAAGTAGTATGTGGATGGCTGATGAAACTGAAGGATTTTATGTCATGTGATTATTCGTCTCTATGTTAGTTTTATTTTAATTGAGATTTAAATAATTTTTTTAGAGTCTATCGTAGAGGTAGTGTCTAGTCCTAATATGGATGGATGAAGACCGTCTTAAGGAAAATTAGTCACATATTTTTTCATTTTTTAGGATGAAATCAAAAACCACTACTTGTGTGCTCTTGATACTCCACTTAGAAGTTAAGCTAGAAGCAGTGATGTGGTCATCATGAATGCATGAGAAGTACAATTCCATGAGAGACACATAGTATCTTTAACTTGACTCAATAAAACAGACTTTAGAGCTTAATAATGAAAGTTCATTCAATATGATTGTGCGGATATGTGGCCATAAGAAACAGACTCGGATCATGATGCCATGAGGGGCTAGCTTGAATTTGTTATGTTTTATACCTAGTGTAACATCTAGAACTTGCCTATGTCACGCCCCACCTTAGGAGGTGTAACTAGCACCTGATGCCACACTGGAGCTTGAACTGACCTCGCTGGGCACATATACTTCTGGTGCATACCAGCAACACGTAATCAAGAAAACAATTAAGTGTATCTTGGCTTAAACATAGCCCTAGACCAACAAGGCCGTAACATAAACATATGTAGNACAACATACCTCTGGCTGCATAATGTTGCCAGCAACACGTAATCAAGAAAACAATTAAGTGTATCTTGGCTTAAACATAGCCCTAGACCAACAAGGCCGTAACATAAACATATGTAGATAATCAGCTGACCTAAAAGTTAGAAATAATAATATCATGCCATGAAGGCCGACAGGACCACCATGCTGTCTAAGTTAGACTAAGGGAAAGACAAGCACATTTATACATATACACAAGCCAACCGGGCTGCCAACCGAGCTGTCAAATCACAAACAACTAGGCCCACATGGCCAATGACGCATGTCTAATAAGCCCCGTAGTTTATAAGTCTCTAGAGAATAAGTCATTGGTTGGGATAGGGCCCTGACCTACCCAAAACTATACAACAAAAGATCAGCAAACCTCTAATGAATGGAAACTCTGGAGGAAGGGAGCTGGCTAGTCTGCTGAGTCTGAACAACTACTAGGGAGGTCTGGGAACCTGTCTGTCAGAACCTGTAGGCAAGTGTACAGTGCCCTATGCATGGGTGTAAGTATAATATGTACTGAATATGTAAGGCAATAATAATAAACTGAACAGAAGCTGATAGAGGAACTAAAAGTAATCAGCAATAAGAGTCAGAAGTTAACCTGTACGATCTCACATATATGTACTACAAACTAATAGGTAATATTCAAACAAGAACCTAACCTGGCCCCACAAGCCTTAAAGGTACAAACAACACAGAATAACCTACCTGGCCCCCCATAATCCCTGGCAAGTAAAAATCGATCTATATATCACTATTGGTACCACTGTATCCCCACAGACAAGCCGTAGACTAAAGCACACTCGGCTTTTGAGATTGTGTCTGAGCCCTCAAGGCTCCTATAACTGTGTTTGAGCCTTCTAGGCTCTGGTAACTATGTATGAGCCTTCTAGGCTCCTGTAAATGCACCCCGAGCACATGAGGCTCTACTGAGGGTCAGTGATGCCACAATAGCATGAGGGAAGTCCATGTGACGACCCGAGCTGGGACCCCGGATCTAGACACTGGACAAGGAACCCCGAGAGGCTCCAAGTCAAACCATGGCATGAACTTAATATCTAAGAGCATAAAACAAGCGGAAACTGAAATGATAAACCAATGCTTAAGCAGAAGTCTGAAAATCCAATAATATCTGAACAACAAAAAACATAATACTGAATCCAAAACTGAATATATACTATGTATGATAAGCCTCTAACATCCTGATGAGCTGATGGGATAGGACCCCAACTAGCTCACAAATAAATTGAAACTTAAAGGTACTAACAAAAAGCTGATAAAGAGGTCCTCGAAGGATGAGGACTCACCAACAAACTGAATGTGCTAACTGTAGAGAACTGGCTAGCGGCGGGACTGGATATGAACATCTAAGCCTGTATCATAAAACGATATAGCCTAGAGAATGCGATCAGTACTAGGAATGTACTGAGTACACAAGGTAAGCAAAAACGGACAGTTAAAATACATAAGAGTTTATAAGAGTAGGACAATATGATCATGAAGTAAATATCATAATGCAAACATAAGGGCTCAAGGTTTTCAAACCATTCATAATTCAATCATAAATCATTGGAATAACAGAACCTTTACAAACATAACTTGAGCCAAAGTAATATAAACATAACCATGCATAAATCATAAGGAACAATGGGAGAACTCATCTTAACCGACACCATCATGACAGAGCTTACACGATGATCTAAATTTTTGCTCAAGTGGGCAGAGCCATCCCAGGCTTTCCAGGAAAGGGAGGTGCATGATGTGATATCACAGGAAATCTTTAAATATATGTATATACCTATGGTGGCACGTATTTTTGAGACCACGGGGTTTACCTGAATGCTAGGTCTACTGATGCTAGACACTGCTTCCAAAAACATGCACATGAGGCTCATATTGTAATCGTGAATCATTCATGAAGTTTATGGCCAAATAAATCATAACATATTTGATCATACTTTAAATACATGATTAGCCACGAATAAGGGAACAAATCATGAATAACATGCATACTTGTGTAAATACATATACTTGATATTCATAAATCCATGAAGAGTACTTGAAGAGAAATCACAACATAAATCATAATTTAGACTTAGTAAGATCAAAATCATAATAGAATCATAACTCAACTTTTCATGAGGCTTGCATAATTGGGAATAACTTCATTAAAATTTGAAACTATGAATTAATAATTAAAATAGGTATAAAATCTGCCCGAAGATCCTAGAACATGATTTGATACATGAAGGGAATTGAACCATAGATAGATCATAGAGAATTTCACAAAATTAGGGATAAACCCCATAAGATCATGAACTTGAATCTAGAATTTAAATTCATAGAATTGAGAAGAGTTTTGAGCATGAGAGTGAAAGAAACTCTCATTCATAGCCCTACATATATGGGTAAATCTGATTTACACTCCTCTTGGAAAGCCCAAAGGAATTGGAGAAGGAATTGGGGAATTTCTCAAGCTTGATCTCCAAGGAAGAACTCTAAATTTGCATGCATGGAATGGTAAGGCTTAAGGTATGTTTACCACTCCTAAAACCCTTCTAACTAAGCTTAAAATGACATAGTTTAGGACTTTAGAGCTTAGGAATTATGAAAATACCCTTAATAAAAAGTCTAGAAATTTTACACTGCTAGTGACCAAAACCAATACCACGAGTCTTCCTTCGATACCACCAACTCGTGGTATCCATCTGTTACTTCCTTCCAACATTTCTTCAATTCTCAGGTCCTGTGTATAACAACTCGATAGAACGAGTCGTTACTCGACACAACTATCCGTTCTGTCCTCTCATCGTCACCACTAACTCCACACATACAAATTTCTGAGACTTCCACCATGAGTCAACCAATGACTCGTATCTCAAAAACACGGGTCATTGGTCCTATTCGTTACCTTTGTGAAATTTCCACTGCACCTTCTCATGATCGCTTACCACGACTTATGGCTCCTCACAACGAGTCGTACCATCCAACCCTCATATTACAGAGATAAATAATGACCTTAACCCATGACCCGTTAAATCACCCAATGGGTCATCCTCGAGCCCATTACCACTGAGTCTTGTACTGCAGAATCCGACTACTGGTGGTTCTCATGGGTTGTTACACCTTTCAGCGACTCATACCACGAGTCGTTGTGAGTAAAATCTCAAATTCTCTACTGCTTTTGATTTCAAATTCCCGAGTCTAGTCTTAGGCACATCCGAGGTATTACAATATCTCCCCCTTGGGAACATTCGTCTTCGAATGTGAATAAACATATTGAAAGCTGGGGTATAGAACTAACATCTCAATTATTGAACATCTAAACCTGAAAACTGACGGAGTGACTGACTCCATAATGGAATACATGACAGAACTACATTCAAGAATCACACATACATATATTAACATGAAAGAAAATAGAACATATGAACTAAACATAAGACTAAATAGAGTACTAAGAAGGTAATTGGTACCTCAAGCTAGAACAGAATCGGAAGGGAATAGATGCGGGTATTTAGCCATTATATCTGCTTCAGCTTCACATGTAGCTCCCTCAATGCAGCTCCGTGTGCCATGACATTGCACGCTGCGCGGCCCTGTGCACTAGCATGCATGCGGCTCCTAGCCGACGTGTGCCTGCGCGCGCGACTCTATAGTCGACATGCTGTCATCCCACACCTGAGGCCAATTTTTTTCTCAAGAAACCTTATTTTCTCATTGTTTCACTTTCGGGCATTATAAAAATGAAAAATTAGCCCATAAAATTTATTTTATCACTAAGCCCATCGGCACCTGCTCACGGGGCATTTCATCCTAAGTGTGTATATAATAGCAAGTTGCCAAAAAGGTAAGATGTGATTAAGGCATTTATTTGGAAAGACCATGTTTTTCCATTGATTGTTGTATCTTCCTTAACATTATCCCTAGCAAACCCCATTGAGCTATAAGCCTTAATTTTCTTCTTAGCCACAAAATAAGCTTGTTCCCTTTGTTGTGTGACCTCTAGAATTTTTTATCCAAAGATAGTCTGAGACACTTTGAGAATTAAGAATGAAGGTTCCACCAATGTAGAAAAGTAAGGGAAAGGGAAGAATACAAAATGTGGATGGAAAGATGAGAAAATAGGAAAGAGGGATGCGCACACAAAATAACTTGTTTACATGCTGCTAGGACATAAATGAAAGATTTTACTAGTTGATTATTCTTGTTGATCTTACAAGGAGAAATTAGTAGTCAAGTAGTGTAAAGAGGGCATGAGAAAAGAAACGGGGATTAGCGAAAGAAAGGGTGAGCAATGAGAAGAACAAGAGGTGGACAAGAAAGATCAAATGAAAATATCTTAAAGTGCTTAGGATTTGTAGACACTACTAAAGAAAATCATTCCTACCCATCCCTTAGCTGAAATTACTACCAGAAAAAATCCTTATGATCTTACTCTTTTTGAAGTGATTAAGTAATCTAACTATACATGAGGGGAAAGCTTATGTCATATTTGCATATGTATGAAATGTCGTTTGTGAGAGTGAGTGTGCCTTATTTATTGTGTTTCAAGTTTTGAACTGAAATATGAGGGAAGGAACATCACTAAATAAGTGAGGGCACAAGATGGTAAAAGTTGGTGTATTATTAGCTGTATTTTTAATACTTAATCATGTTGGCCCTATTTTTAAAAAGATGAGTCAGTTGTAGAAAGTATGTAGTTTTGAATGTGAAGAGATTCTTTGTGTATGTGTTGTGAATTCGTTATGAATTGATGAACCACTTATTCATGTACAATGTTCTAGTTGCTTGAGTGAGAGTTGATAGAGGTGATAACTGGTATGAAAAAAGTGTTTGTTTCATATAAGTAAGGATTGTTCGAGGAGGAATAATAATTTAAGTGTGGGGTGATGATGTTGGACATATTCTTATGCCCATTTGCCATACTTTTTCCCATCTTTCACCATGTTTTGATATGATTATCCTTATGAAATGTGTGATTTCATGAATGTGTTTGTTAAAAGAGCTATGAAGTTTTTTAGACGATTTTAGTAGGTAATACATGGAAAAAGACTCAAAAATGATCCAAGGTGTGAAGAAAAAAGAATTCGATAAAATTTGGCCTGGTGAGATAGCTGGAGTGGTACGCCATCCACCAAACTTCAGAGAAAATTATGCTTGGGTTGGTGATATGGCTAGCGTGGCGTGTCAGACCTCAAACTTCAGAAGAACTTTTGATCAACACCTTGGCGAATTGAGTGGAGCGGTGCACCAAAGAGATTCTGGACAAGGAAAACTTTTCTAACACTTTGGTGCAGTTGCGTAAGTGGCGAGACAGGTCCAAGAAGTGCAGAATTTTGACTAACACCTTGGCGAAATGGCTGGTGTGAAGCTCTAGAGGCTCAATTTCATAGGGAATTCAAGCCAAGTTTGGTGAGATTAGTGGTGCGGCGCCCTAGGGGTTGTCTGAGATGGATTTTTTAAGTCTAAAATCTTGACTACTCAAGGGAATAAGAATGAATTGTTACCTAGCTTATAAATACCTTGTCTAGGGCATTTGTTAGGCATCTTTCACAAGATAGATCAATTGNGCATCTTTCACAAGATAGATCAATTGTATGCGGTCTTTTGGGGAGAGACCATGGGACTTCACCGTCCTATATTACTTGATGACCACGTGCACATGTGTGCGCTTGGCGACATCAAATTTTTCGCGCCATTGTCGGGAACTTAAATTGATTAATTATTTGTGGTTAAGATTTTTATTACACTATTCTGCACTTTATGTTTGTTGTTTGTTGTTGAAAATTTTAGGTGGTGTTTTTTCGGTGTATGCCAGCTACTAGAAGTCAGGGTCAACCATTGATTCACTTTGATATAGAAATTGAAAGAACCTTTTGGCGGTTAACAATGGTAGAAAACAATGAACAAGCACAGGGCAGCAACCAATATAGGATTCCAGTACTCAATTTTGGTCCACCAAACATCGAGAACGCTTCCAAAGCAATCATCAAGCCGTCCATCAATGAAAACTATTGGTACCACTGTAGCCCCACAGGGAAGCTGTAGACTAGAGCACAATCGGCTTATGAGATTGTGTAACTATATCTTATCTTGGTAACTGTGTTTGAGCCTTCTAGGCTGTAGTAACTATGTCTAAGCCTTCTAGGCTCCAGGAACTGCACCCCAAGCACATGAGGCTCTACTGAGGATCAGTAATGCCACAATGGCATGAGGAAAGTCCATAAGTGAATAGACTTCAATATATCTCTGTAGGCCTTAATATGGTCCTTCCAAGGAGCATATAGCTCATGTGAGCAACTTGTAGTCCCATAGGAAGGTACAATTAAGTTTAGCCCTTCAAGGAAACATGTACGTGGGCATCTGCATGAGTTTCCAGGGGCGTTGGCCCAATGTTTGACAATTGATAAGATCACTATTCAAGTTATTACATAACCTATCAGGTTACTAGTATCTAAGGTTTTTTACTGAGCGACTTGTACGACAAGCTGAAGTTGCATGAAGCTATGTGGTCATGGACAATAAGTACATTATCTTGCAACATACCACCCAGTTCATTAGGCAACCCTGGTGGCACTAACTCGAAGGTAAGACTATATTATTGAGATTCTAGCCCTGTGGGCGTCAAGATACGACAATGGCCTATAGGCGAGCTTTACTATGTATAGGCATCGTGAATAGGAAGTTATATTGCCAAGTTATTCCCTATGCTTCCCAACTTAGCAATACATGCTCAACAGCTAACCACAAACCTCTATGGCCTCGTTAAGGCAAGAAAACATCACTAGCCAATCTAGGCAGCTAAAATACAAATAAGTAATCTCTATGAAGCTTCTAATGAGAGGCAAGGCTAGACATGGAAAATCCCAACAAGGGATGCCACACTTACAACATAGATTCAACTCGTAGCAGCAAACCCCAACACACATAACCATGAAAACTACTACGAAGGCACAAGTCGTATAAACTATAGGACGAGAGAAACTTGCTCAAGGAGGTTTAGCCTTAACATACCTTATAGGTTACTCAATAGCTCCTGCTTCCTCAATCAAATCCTTCAAAATAAAAATCACCACATAAAGAACCAACATTTAAATGATTACAAGCCACCTAAAATGATTCACAAATCAAACAAACAAAGAAGAGTTCCTATATTGATAGTCGTTCGATAAATATTGCATAACTTCCAATTTTAACGGTAGAGAGGGGTGTAGAAGTCCTTCCCTTCCTCTATATGAAGGAAAACCACAAATACATGATAAACACACCCAATTCTTTTGGAAAAATCCTAGTAAAACTTCAACTATTGAAGCCAAGAAGAGTTGATGAACCTCACAATAATTACTCAAAAGATCACCACTTTAATTGGTGTTGGAAGCTTGGATAATGACCTTAGAACTGAAAATAATCTTCCCAACTAAAAGCCCTCAAAATTCTCTTGAGGTTTAAGAAAACGAGTTCCAAATGAATTAGGAAGTAAAAGTTACTTAAATAGAAGTGGGCACTGCCAAGCCAGCTATAGACGGGCGCAACGCGCCTCTCACTGCGCTTGCTAGGGGGCGCATTGATCTGGGGCATATTTATATGCCCAAGTGATACTCAAATACATCATTTTTGCCTTGTTTATCCAACAATGTTTGTACATTCTCATGTAAATTGTAGTCATGTAAATTGTAGAAAGTGTGACTTATACTAACCAACATGATTAGCAGTTGTAGAAAATGTACTTTTCAATGAGCTAAGACGCATGTTGGGAGGAATCGAAATGGACTCGGAGCGAGCAAGGCTGGGAGAGGCAAGAATAAAGAGGCTCCGTGATGGAGCCGTGACACACTGCCATCGCGGATGCACTCTGTCCAGGAGATATAATTTCAAGAATTTCCGGAGAGGGTCCTATCGCGTGCCGTGGCACGTTGGAATTAATTTCATGGATCTTGACATTCAAGTGAAGGTGCGTTGGCTTGCACCATACACGCTGGGCATGCTCCGCTGCATGACCGTGTGCCACGTTGGGGACAACTACCTCGATGGCTAAATTCCAGAGAGCTCTGCGTTTGCACCGTGTCACGGATGCAGCGGTTCACATACCCGTGACACGTTGCTTGTTATTCCTAGAAAATTCTCACCAAAAGATAAATAGAACACTTAGGTTCATTTTTAATTATTCTGACTTGGTGGAGCAAAGAACGGGTTACAGGTACTTGAGAGGACGAAAATTCTTAGGTTTTCTTTATCCCTTCTTCTTTCTTTTCAATTGTTTGTATGATTTACACTATTTAACGATGTTTAATCCACAAAATGAGTGGCTAATTCACTCTTGCTGAGGTTAAGAAACAATTGTAGTGGAATGCAATTGTTGATCATCTGTTTTTTCCATCTTTTCTTTCATGGTTGTTCTATCAATTTCTGTTCTTACTGCATTGATATCCGGCCATAATGTTAATGTAACTAAAGTCCCGCCACTCGAGGGAGCACGAAATCGGAAAGTTGTGAATTAATAGATATGATCTTTACTTAGTTTGGGAAAATTGAGAATTGATTTACCTTCGTGGATAGAAATATACTCGAAAGTCGTATTAGTCAAGTGTGGAATCGGTTTTGTATGGCTTGAAAATGAATTTCTTGTCACGTAAATGTAGGTGGAAGGTTCATGATTCTTAAGTTGGGCTAAATACGAGAGTCTTAATACATAGGCATAAGTTCCGACTAGCAACCTGAGAAAAGATAAACCATGTTGTATCGATAATTAATTTCTTTACATGTTCTTTCTAGCCCTGCATGCTCACATTCATAGTTCGACTCACTTGTATATTTATTTTAGCTTAGTATAAAATTATTCACAAAATATAAAACTTTTCTTCACACCGTTGTCTTCATTTTAAGAGTTGGCATAGTTGACACTTGAGGCATTCCCGCCCCCGTAGTCCAGTTCCTGTGGGATCGATACTTGGCTTACTTGAGCTACTTAATACTTCTGTTCGACCACGCACTTCTGCGTGTAGTCATCTAGACAGCCGAACAAGTTTTTGGCGCGTTGCTCTGGGATCGGCAATGGGCGAAATTATAATTTTTCTTAAAAGTGTTAGTTTGCTATTTCTTTATTTAAGTGTTGACAACTTGGTCTTAGCCTCGTATTTTTGCGTATACCGTATTCTCGTTGAACACTCTGCAAGAGACAAAGAGTCAGATCCATCCTTAGAGCGGGAAAAGACAATTCCATCGCCAACGGGAGAGAAGCTCTAGAGAGAAAACTGCAGTTGCTCGCATAAATAACTCGGAGCAACCACATTAATCTCACCACTGAGCAGGGCAAAGTGTTAGTGCCCGAGGAAATGGCAAAGAAGGGGCTGTCTGGGTGATGTGGCAATCCCACATGCTAGCAATGCACGTCTAGCATTCGGCAACCCGAGCCAGAGGGAGGTTCGAGCTTAAACGTAACACGGTGCACGCCGCACACAAGCGGGCGCGCCGCTGTGTCTCCTCACGAGGATCCACAACAACATCTTCAAACCTTTTTGGAGATAAGTGACACTTACATCCCCGCTGGAGTGTCAACAGATTATGTCGCTTACATCGTTCTATTTTCACTTTTGGAGAAGCAAAAAGGTGGTTGAAAGTTTCGAGCCACCCAATTCCATCACCACGTGGGATGATCTTGCAAAGAAGTTCTTGATCCTAGTTTCTTTTCCATCCGTAAAACAGCGAGACTTAGAAGTCAAATTCTATGTTTTAAACAAAGAGAAGGGGAGAATCTGTATCAAGCTTGGGAGAAATTCAAATCGATGTCAAGGGGATTGTCCTCATCACCACTCAATCCAATGATGTGCTAGTGCACACTTTTATGCAGGGTTTGGAACCCTACACAAAAATTTTGGCTGACTCAAAAATTGGGACAAGCATTGTAGTGACTTATGAGGAGCTGTGCTACTTTGTTGAATCGTATTCGCAGGGTAATCCGGAGTGGAATGCGGACTCCTTCAAGGGGAGGAGCAAGGAAAGTGTACTGAGCTTTGTAGTTGGGATGGGTTTACATCATCGCCGCACGTATAGCCGCCTTGCATCAACTCAACACCCACTTCGGCAACATAGAGCTTGAATCAGTCTCAAGCCCCAGTGAATGCAGTGCAGCAGATTTGGTGTGGCGGTGTGGAAGTAATAAACACTCGGCTGAGTGTTGTGGAGAACCGACTCGGTGAACTTTGCCTGGCAATGCACAAAGGAATAATCACCAATAATATGGTAACAGCTACAATTCTAACTGGAGGAATCACCCAAATTTCTCCGGGTGTAGCAACAACCATCAGGGGCAGAGTTCGAGTCAGGGGGTGCAAAGGAATCAAGGAGGGCAGCAGAACTATCGCCCCAGTACGTAAACAACAATGCCCCTCCTCCACCACCATCACCCAACATGAGGAGATGTTCAAGACGGCGATAGCTAACCAAGTTTTCTTCAATTGCAGGCTGATATGTTAAAATGGCAGCCGAGGTCAAGAATAATCAGTTAGCTAAGGCGCCTGGAGTATCAGTTTGGGCAGTTTGTCGGAGCCCGAAACACCGTGCCTAAAGGAGGACTTCCCAGCGCATTGGCGTACCCCAACCCTGTGTGAATGCAAAAGGGACTACTAGCGAGTGGTTTGCAGCTTAAGGAGGTGGAACTTAAAGACCACCTCAACAGTCGGGAGCAGCAGAAAGGAGAGGGAGCAAAGTGAAGAGAGGGGGAAGAACAAGGATGCCGAACCGTAAAAGACCCTCCACCCCGTTCCTCAACCATTAAAGAAACACAAGGAGGAGGCGTGTTTCAAAAAGTTCACGGAGGTGCTTAAACAAACACATTAACTTACCTCTTGTTGATGTTTTGGCAGAGGCCTAAGTACGCAAAGTACAAAGGACATTGTGGCTAATAAAAGCATGCTTACCGAGTATGCCACGGTGGCTCTATGGAGGAGGTACTTCCTCGGATACGTAACCGATTGCCTACAAAGCTCAAAGACCCCGGGAGCTTTACACCAACTAACAATCGGGAAGAGTATCCGAGCTTTCCATGGATTATGTGATTTGGGAGCGACAACTTGATGCCGACCTCGGTATTCAAGAAGTTGGGGCTAGGGAGTCCTAGACCAACAATAGTGATCTTGCAAAACAGATTGTTCCTTGGCAAGATCGAATGTGGATTGTGGAGGACGGTAGGCAAGCTCGCTCCCGATCTTCCCGTAGATTTTGTTGTGTCGGGACTTGAGCGTACGCCGAAGTCCCATTTATTTTGGGACGTCCTTTTTCTTGTCTACCGGGGAAAGGGCCGATAGACGTAGCCGCAAAAGGGGGCCACGATGCGAGCACACGACAAGGTGGAGGTGTTCGATGCAGGCTGCGTCACCAAGCTCCCTACTGCAGTACGAGGAACTCTCGGTCATCAACGTGTTCGAGCAAGTTGAAGTTGCTCGTGGCGTTGAGTCTCCGTGAGTTGTCGGGACGACTTCTCGACAAATGCAAGTAGTGTAAGCACTATTAAAGTAGGATGGAATTCGTGAGAAAATGTCCGTCACCCTAGGGGCAAATAATGAGCTTAATTGACGCGAGCCGCGACGGTAAAATCAGGCGCTGTACGGGAGTAACCCGTGAATTTTTGTTTCTATGATTGTACAAAGAAGAAAAAAAAATATATATATATATATATACATGTGTGTAAATACAAAAATAAAATATATGTGTTGTTTTTCAAACCTTGTGATTCTGAACAATTTCTTGTTGTAAGATAAATTTCAGGTTGATTGGAGGGCAAAATGCAAAGGATCGCAAAGGAGAAAAACGAGGTAAGAAAAAAATTGAAAAGTGGCAAACAAAGTGAGCCCACGTTGTCGCCCTCCGTGTCACGGAGGAGGGCTTCTCCCTCCGCTACCTCCATGACACGCCAAGGCAACTGAATTTTACAAATTCCGTAATGCTGCGTGATGCTCCGTGTCACGGAGGTGATGCTCCGCTACTCCTCTGTGGACATCGCCAGTGTTATTCATGTTTCCGTCACACCGGCTACCGGTAACCGCGAAATTCCCACTTTTTAACCCCGATTTTCCCCTCATTTTCTCTAATTTTTTCATCCCTCCGCGACAACCCTCCCAAAATTCCTCTCCCTCAACTGCACACGGACCTAGGTGCATAATTTCATCAGTTTTCTTCCATTCTTCAATTAAAGGTATGTTCATCAACTCGAACTCAATTTTAGTTGAATTTGTTTCAATTCGGAGCATGAGGTATGAGTAAACCTACCCTAGTTAGAAATTGAACTTAAATTCATTCAAGTATTGTTAATTTATGTTCGTAATATCATTGTGATTGTATGAACCGATAAAACAAAGCTTGATCGAATTTGTGAAAAATTGTAGCTAGGGTTTGGAATTGAACATGAAAATGGGAAAGCTTGTTGAATCGTGACTTCTTGTGGGTTTGTATATGTTGGGTGAGATGAGTTGGTTGTATTATCTATGTAATATGCTAAAAGACCGACGGATTTTTTGGGGAGTGGAATTGTAGCATACAAGAAATGGGTAGATGGCATAGGTTTGTATAGTTAAATAGTTTTCGTTTTTCTTTTCATTGCCGCTGGGTACAAAATTATGAGCGACGGTAATATTGTGTTATTGTACGAAGTCCGAGTAGTACAAATGAATTTACACCCGCCGACTCCCTCTCGAATGCACAAGTCAATATTGTTTGTGTTTTTAGTTGTTTTCGTTTTTCTTGTTTTTGTAAATTTAATTGAAATAACATGTTCTGCCGTAATGCCGAAATTGTGGCTGAAAACTGGGCTCGTGGGTGGCCTAGCCTAACCCAACCTTAGCCGAAGCTAATTTTAATTTGACCGACATTGGGACTCCGTCTCGCTTTATTTGACAGAACAATGGCAAGTGTGCAAGACAAAGGAAGGGGCGCATCTACATCGGGCGCCGGAAGTAAGAGACTCGCATCGGGGAACGGCAAAGCCCCAAGCAAAGACTCGCGCCGGCCTAAGCGGCGCCGCGCACTACTTCTGAACCCGATGGGTGACTCGAGGAAGGGAAGAAATGGTACGCAAAACACAAGGAGAACAAGTACTTCCGCGAGGAGCATATTGCTAGGGACCCATTGGCACAGGAGTTCCCCCGCATTGTACACCGGATTGACACTGCCGGGCAGAGCTTCATCTTTTGAAGAGCCCAAGGAGTGCAATCTGCACTTGATTCGAAGTTCTATGTAAATTGGAACCCGACGCTCCGTTCAGCCACACTATCAAAATAAGGGGCCGCATTTCACCCTTGAGCCTCATCACCTAAATGCCATTGGGGGCGCAGTAACACTGACGCCCATATACTCCGTCAGCCGAATATCACCCACCATATGCGGATATCAGACGCACATTGTGTGGAGCCTGCCTGATAAAGACTGGAGCGGTGCATAAGGAGAGGGGCTACCATCGACATTGCCCTACCTACGTATGAACAGGAAGCCAGATTCGCCGAAGATAGTATGTTCTCGCTTGATTCCGGGGGTGCACATGACAAACATGTCACCCTGTGACCGCGTATGCCTGGTGTATGCCTTGATGAAAGGGCTGAGATAAATGCGTCTAGGCGGTGATCATATCCGCCATGAACAGAGCCCGCTTGCATCAAGGGGCATGTGACGGTTTGGCGGCCCATCACCACGTTCCCCGAGGGGCCTGGATGTGGAGGAAGAGGCCCCGACTATATCCCGCAGATGGAGAGGCATGCCATAGACGTCACTAAAGACTAAGGCACCCGACACCACTCATGGGCAAGTTCTTACACTAGCCGAGCGACATGCTCCTGGATACCGCATGGCCCGCATGTTCTGGATGTGATGCTCACTGCTAGTGATGAGCCCGCAGGCGTACGGGTCGTGCAAGTAATATAGTGGTTTTTAAGAACCGAATGTCGAACCCACTGTGGACTGGACCCATTCCTCTAACTACCCATTTCTAGTGATCTTAAATATCTAAAGTGTTGGTGATAGACATTTTCGTTTGGAGAATAATTAAGTCTAAGTTTGGGTCAACGAAATATTCAAAGTGCTCTAGAGCAACATAGGGTTAAAACCAATTAATCATGCGATAATACGATTTGCAATGGAACAAGCATGGTACTATCAATTGTTATTTCACATAACTAGAATTGTCAGGTTTATGGTCTTTCGAGCCTCTAAACACGGCAATCTAGCCTACCCATCATTGTGAGCGAGGAGTTTAATTTTCTAGTCAAAGGGCAATCATTATGTTGTGGTTTACGGGAAAATGATTAGGGACTTTCGTATGCCTAACCATTTAACGCAACTCAGCTTCTTACACCTACTTCTTCGAGTGGTGATGTGACATCCCAAGTTGGTCTTTCATAACCCCCGCGTGTCAACCAAGCAAGGTGTTAGGTATATTTCTATCCAAACACCTAACCTCTCCGAGATTACTTCATGCTCCCCACATTCTCATGTCCTGACCTAGGTAATGCCTTCTCAAGCTATTTCCTGTTAACAATATGCTTTTATGGTGATCAATCATAAAAACAACCAACAAAAGTATAATGCAAGACGGAAACAACAATCAATAACTCACTCCAAAACAATATCATAGAATTATAATCATAATCCATGGCTTCAACCCCTAGAGGAAGGGTTCTTGCCATTCATGTTAGTAAAACTACGTTAATCTACTCCTAATCTACTATTAATCTACTCCTAACTACATACTTACATGAGATTGGTAGATGAGAAGGAATTTGATAAACCCTAGATGAGTTCTCCCACTTCTCCCTTCACTCCTATGCAGTTTTTCCGAATAAAATCGTGACCAAATGAAAATAAGAGCTAAGTGGTCCTATTTATAGTAAATGGAGAACTGCATAATTTGGCCTGTCATGGAACGGCTCCGTGTCACGGAGTGTATCGCGGAGCACTGCCTCCGTGACACGGAGGCATATCGAAAGCTCACTGGAAATCAACCCGAAAAATCGGCTTCGCAGTAACCTGCCGCGATAGCAACGTGGCACGCCGCTTGGGTGGCAGCGCATCACCCCTTCTTGGTCGTGACCCCTCATGCCGTGGCACGTTGCCAACACTGGATGGGGCTGTTTTAGCAGCCTGCCTGCCGTGGAACTTTGCCGACGCGCCGGTGGGCTGTTTTGGGCCTCCTCTTTGCCGAATGCTCGCGTGTTTATTCCTTCTCCAAGCCCTACTTCCAATTCATGATTTAGCTCCTCAAAAAGTCATCAAAAACCTACAAAACAAAGGCTAATCATGTTGGTTAGCACATATTCACTTTTATATAAAATCACATGAAAAATGTATAAAAGAACGTAGACAACATGACTAATTAAGCTATAAAGCGATCACTGACCTATGTTATTTCCCGTGATCACAACCCCACACTTAAAGCCTTGTTCGTCCTCGAACAACCTTACATATCATGCATATGGAGGAATTTCATAACTAATTTAGCAAGTTAATTCAAGCTACGGCTATAATGATTACGTAAGATACAAGCTTAAAATAGAACATGCTATGAAATACAATCATGTTAAGACTTAACCTCAAGAATCGACTCTCAAAATTTTAGCAAACTCCTGCAAATCAACTGATTAAGAAATCCCACATGAATTTTATCCTTCATTAAACATGTGCCCTCGCCCGAAAAGAGTTACCCAATCACACGCAAAAAACAATTTTTACATCACAACATGTGTGGGTAATAAAAAGAATTTACACTCACTCTCACAAAGAATTCACATGTTTCATGTCATGACCCATAAGCTTGCCCTTAGTGTTTTACTCCACTAATTTAAGGATGTATGAATGTAAGATCAAGTAGATTCTTGTAGGTTGTAACGTAACTCAGGTATAGGTAGGTACTATTATGGCCGCACAGCTGGGCTATCTTTCCTAAGCGCTTTAATACCTCACGCCCTTATGGCGAACTTCCCTTCCCTTACTTCACCTTATCTCTTGATAGTTTTCTTTTCCTCTTTGTTCCCCCTTTTATTTAGGCACTTTGACTTGTCGTAAAGAAGGAGCTCTATAAATAACTTTTTCATTACTTTGTTTTCTTACTCCTAACGATGATCAACCACTTTCACACAAGTGCACCTTTGACCTTTTCCCCAACTTCTACAACTTGCTACTTTTCATTTCTTTTCATTCTCCTCACTCCTTTACTCTTTCTTGCATTTTTCTTCTCCCGCCGCTTAGAGCTTTTTTGGGTCAAATTCAAGGTTAATGAAAGAAAAGGTTGCTTATGTTGCAAATGACAAAGAATAGGCTCAAGGCTCAACGGGGCTAACTAGGATTAATATTTCAAGGTAGGTAAAATGAGGGATAAAAATTAGGTTAATTCAAAGAAATGCCTAAATCATCTCCTACACCACATCCTTCATTTCGCTTTATACACACACTGCAAGTTCTAGACAAACCACAAAAGCATAGAATACTCAAAAACCTTCACTCACCGCACATGCTCAATTCAAGACACATTCAAGAGAATTTCCAATCGCCTAATCACAAGAATTCAAATTTAGCTTCAATAATATTGAGTCAAATCTGGGAGCCTAAGTGTTCCAAACAAAGTTATACAATTGCATGCTTCAATACTGAACATACTTGCCTCACAATCATATACAAAGACATAACAAGAACATCAAGCATCAACTAGCTATGGTTTCAAAAACCCGACATCTATCGACTAATTTTCCTCAAGACGGTCGTCATCCATTCCATCGGTCGGAAACAGTCCCTCACTATGACTAAAATATGTACGTACAAAAGAAAATATGAAATAAAATAAAAAATAAAATTTTATTCTTTCTGGGCTCAAAGACCCCCGTCTGAAAAAGAACCGAAAGAAACCAACGGGTGATGAATTCATAAGCCGACTCTCAAAAATTTCAAATTTTTCCACACAAGTATTCCATTCACCAACAATTTGTTAGGCACAAAAATTCTGAAATTTCATTGAAATTTCCTACTCCCCCACTTAAATCATGCTATGTCCCCGTAGCATCAAATTAACATTTCAAGAGGGCGAGAAATACTCCCCGAGGCCTTTAGGCCTAGCTAGTAGCATGTTTCATAAATTGCACGAGGTATGACCCCACACTTTTCTTTTCCATGCTTCCAGCTCCTCCGAGGGTACCGCACTTCCCTCCACCGTGCCTAACTTTCCACCAAAAACAAAAAACAACAAATTAAAATAACAAAATCAAAACAAAAATCAAAATTCCAAAGGTACTCCGAGGTACCCTGCTGCCTCCAAGCAGCGCTCTTATTTTACGTCGTGGCACGATGTGGACTGCCCTTTTTAGGACATCTCATACCGGGTTCTCTTTCGAGAACCATCTTCTTTTCTTTTTCCGTTGTTGAGAGGAAACAGCCTCCACTCCGTTCCTCCCTTCTCCAACTTCTTTTCAATTTGAAGCCCTTTATCAAACTTGGGTTGAACACTTGATATTGCCTTTCGCCGTACCCGTGGACTCCTCCACCCCACACTCATCCTCCCTCGCCAACACACTAACTTGACAAAGGTTTCTGTAGTGTGCGGATGATTTTTGCTCCGAAAGATTTCTTTCATCATCCTCGACCCTCATTTTCAGTGGTCCCGTCTTTCAAATCAATCACCGCTCCTCCTATGGCCAAGAATGGCCGTCCCAAGATTAAGGGTACCTCGGTCATCAACCCGAAAATCTAAAACAATAAAATCAGCAGGTATAATAAATTTACCTACTTTGATGAGAAGGTCCTCTATGATTCCTCACGTGTCACCTCCGCGACTTGTCGCCCACCAACATCAACCTTATCGGCCTTCTAGCCTTCCCAACCCCAAGGTGTTGAATAAGGATAGGGCATTAGATTAACCGGCCGCCCCTAAATCACACAAAGTCGGAGCACTTCCGCCTTTTTACCAATTTGTATGGGGAGGGTAAAACTCCCTGGGGTCTTTGAGCTTCTTTTTTGGCATTTTGCTCAATACCCTATGACTACACCTCGCTAGTGCTACGCCTAGACGTTCACCACCCAACTTTGTTTGCCATCACGTCCTTCAAGTATTTAGCATACTTGGGCATTCCCTCATGTAAGACATAATAAGAGGCAAAATTTATATGAAGTTCTTTGAAAGTCCAGCACTTTTTGAAACATTCTCCTGCTCTTTTTGAATCTCTCGTGGAAATGGTATGTGGTAGTCTTTGTGCCGTCGCAATGAAGATTGTGCATTTTGTTGCTCAACACCCCGATTTGCTCCAAGAATGTGGGATGGTCCTGTCTTACCAACTCCGGCTGCACCTCTTTTCTCAACTCTCTAGGCACCGCATCAGCTAACCGTCTTCCGCTTCTAAGATCGATGGCATTGACTTGCCTGGGGTTAGGATCTGCGCTGCTTGGTAATCCCTTGCGGTCTCATATTTTGAGTACCGCTATTTGACCCACTTGCTTTTCACGATTAAGTGTGGCTACTTGCTGATTCATTAAGTCTGTTGCCATCCTCGCCTGATTTTCTCGCTAACTGATTCCGGTCTCCATAATTTTCCCGCAAAGGTCTCCTCAATGCTACCGCTACTATGCCCATCAATCCGTCTATTCTCGCCGATACCGATGTTGTTGAGGTTGCATGAAATTCGCTGAGCCTCCACCCCAATAAGAATTCGGGTGGCCCTGCCAATTTCTGTTGGAGTTGTTTCCAAAATTTTGATTCCTTTGCACATTCCCAACAAAATTGACTCGGACCCGATTGGCTCCACAAGATCTCCGCATTATGCCCATTATTACCACAAATTTCACACCAACTAGGAGCTTGCTGAATTGCAGTAACCTGGCCCTTCGGTGCTGTGCATACTCGCCATTTAACTGAAATAACATTTGATGTTGAAACGAAGCTAACCGTGCTGCCAAGGCACAAACCCTCTCGCTTCGTAACCCCGATCTTCTTCCCTCGCCTCTTGGATGATCTGATCGTGCCACTGATTTCCTTGTGCAATTCTCGTTCAACAAAGTGTACAACTCATCATACTTTTTTCCAAGGCTTCTTGCCCACCCGCCGCAGTCTAGTAATATTTTGTATGTGGGTCTAGACTTTCTACAAAGGTATGGGCCAGCACTTCATTTGATTGCCGATGATGGGGATGGGGGCTTCTTCAACAATGACTTGAATCTTTCCCAAGCCATCTACAAAGTTCTCTTCGTGCTTCGCTGAAAACCGAGCATTCACTTCTCAACTTTGCGCTTTGCTCGAAGGAAAAATCCGATAAGGAACTTTCTAGCCAAGTCATCCCATGAAGTAATGGAGTTCGGTGGCTCACCAGCCACTTTTTTCGCCTCCCAACAATGAAATGGGAAGAGGTCAATCGAATATAATCTGTGGACACGCCGGTGGGGACGACGTGTCACTTATCTCAAGAAAGCTCGTAAGTGCCGCTGGGGTCCTCATGTGCCATTCCAGTGAACTGACCACTAGAATGTTACAACTGCACCATATTCTCGTTTAAGCTCAAAGTTCCTCCGTGCCCGGTTTACGGATACTAGAGGTCACATTCGCCGCTAGTGGGATAGCCACTTTAACCGGTCTTGCCGCCATTGATTCCGATAACAAGCCAGCTTGTCCCGCGGGTGGTTGTTGCTGTACCTTTTCTTGAAGTCTCTTCAGCTTTTGCTCTAGAGCTACTCTCCTTTGCAAAAGGATTTGACGCTCGTGCTCAAGCAACGGCTCCACGTTTCCCTCTATTTCTAGCGCCTACAGACAACCCGTCACCGCAAATAGAAAGACTAAGACCAAGTTTCAACACTTAAGAATGGTTCTATAAATCACACAAAAATAGATAAGTTATCAAAACTTCGCCGAGTCCCCGGCAACGGCGCGCAAAATCCTGATTTAGCCCGCAAGTGTACGGGTCATGCAAGTAATATAGTGGCTCTTTTTAAGAACACTGGAATGTCGAACCCACAGGACCGGACTCCATTCCTCTAACTACCATTTCTAGCCGCGATCTTAAATATCTAAAGTGCTGGTGATAGACATTTTCATTTGGAGAATAATTAAGTCTAAGTTTGGGTCAACGAAATATTCTGAAAGTGCTCTAGGAGCAACATAGGGTTAAAACCAATTAATCATGCGATAATACGATTTTCAATGGAACAAGCATGGTACTATCAATTGTTATTTCACATAAATTAGAATTGCATGGTTTATGGTCTTTCGAGCCTCTAAACACGGCAATCTAGCCTCTACTGCATCATTGTGAGCGAGGAGTTTAATTTTCTAGTCGCGGCAATCAATTATGTTGTGGTTTACGGGAAACGACAGGGACCTCGTACGCTTAACCATTTAACGCAACTCAACCGCACACCTACTTCTTCGAGTGGTGATGTGACATCCCAAGTTGGTCTTTCATAACCCCCCGTGTGTCAACCGCTAAAGGTGTTAGGTAAATGTCTATCCAAACACGGAACCTCTCCCGAGATTACTTCATGCTCCCCACATTCTCATGTCCTCGACCTAGGTAATGCCTTCTCAAGCTATTTCCTGTTTTCAACAATATGCTTTTATGGTGATCAATCATTAAAACAACCAACAAAACAGAATGCAAGACGAAAATAACAATCAATAACTCAATTCTAAACAATATCATAGAATTATAATCATAATCCATGGCTTCAACCCTAGAGGAAGGGTTCTTGCCATTCATGCTAGTAAAACTACGTTAATCTACTCCTAATCTACTATTAATCTACTCCTAACTACATACTTACATGAGATTGGTAGATGAGAAGGGAATTTGATAAACCCTAGATGAGTTCTCCCACTTCTCCCTTCACTATGCAGTTTTTCAATAAAATCGTGACCAAATGAAAATAAGAGCTAAGGGTCCTATTTATAGTAAATGGAGAACCTGCATAATTTGGTTCGTCGGGTGGGAACCAAGCCCCGTGTCACGGAAAGTGTATCACGGAGCACCGCCTCCGTGACACGGAGGCATCGCGAAAGCTCACTGGAAATCAACCCGAAAATCGGCTTCGGCAGAACCTGGCCGCGATAGCAACGTGGCACGCCGCTTGGGCAGCCGCATCACCCCTTCTGTCGCGGACCCTCATGCCGTGCATGTTGCCAACGCCGCACGGCTGTTTTAGCGCCGCATGGGGCTGTTTCTGCAGCCTGCCTGCCGTGGAACTTTGCCGACGCGCCGGTGGGCTGTTTTGGGCCTCCTCTTTGCCGACGTTCGCGTGTTTATTCCTTCCGCTTCCTTACTTCCCCAATTCATGATTTAGCTCCTCAAAAGTCATAAAACCTATAAAACAAAGGCTAATCATGTTGGTTAGCAATACATCTTCACTTTTATATAAAATCACATGAAAATGTATAAAAGAACGTAGACAACACGACTAATTTATGCTATAAAGCGTATCACGGGACCTATATTATTTCCCGTGATCACCGCGCATAGGCGGGATACCGCAGAATGCAGGAATGAGC
This sequence comes from Datura stramonium, assembly GCA_018107945.1. NCBI lineage: Eukaryota > Viridiplantae > Streptophyta > Magnoliopsida > Solanales > Solanaceae > Datura > Datura stramonium. The sequence continues at coordinate 74,692 of JACEIK010002686.1, forward strand.
CGTGGGCAGCCTGACCTAGATTACCCTTTTTTGGGAGAAAACGCCAGGGCTCTATGTCGTGTGGGCCCAGCTTTGTAGAGCCCGTGGATGATGATGTCCCCATTGATGAGAGACACGTCGGGCGAGGATTCCGACGTTGAGCTCCGAGAAGGACGACGGGGAGATTCAGACATGGGAGACGCAGGGATGCAAGACTGATGGCTAAGTGAATACTTTAATTGATCGTGGAGTTTCACCACCACTTTTGTGTTTTGTTGAATGTATGACCACTGGGGAGAGTATTCGGTTTTAAGTTTGGGGTGGGAGTGGTTAGATGCTGGTGCTGGTTTTCGTCTTGATTTGTGGCTATGTATATGCATGTTCTCTGTTGTCGTGTTTGAAAATATCATGGACCCTATTTTGTGTGTATGTTTCGTATTGTAAATATCTTTGTGAAGCTGTGTGTGCTGTTGAATGTTGTTAGCCAGTGTGTAAATAGCTTCTTTGCCGAAATTATCGATATTTTAAAATTTTCGTTAATTATTTTTATCATTGGGTTTCTCGATTTTTTCAGCTCTTTTACCGAGAAGAGTCCCATTGAACCGAAGTCGTAAATAGTGACCGTTCCCCTATGATGGATGGATGACGACCATTTTAAGGGAAATGCAAATAATAGGAGTAGCTTTTTATTCTTAATTTTGGTGTGTTTGGCTGTATCCCATGCATGTTGCTACTCTATGGCTACGAAATTCCTGTTGCGTGTTGTACATGATGTTTAGAATGCAAAGGTGATTCGTATGGAGCTGCAAATTTGTACATATGTGAGATACTTAGGCAACAAAATTCAATCTCGTGTGATTGAGGCTTAAATTTTGAATTCTTGTAATTAGCCGATTAAAGAGTCTCGTGAATATAAGCCGAGTTGAGCATGCAATGAGTGTATAGCGAGGTCTCGTTAGTCCATGCTATTGTGAAGTGTCTAGAACTTGCCCTCGGTGTGTATACGAAACAAAATGAAGGAAGTGTAGTGTGGGGAAAGGATGTAGGCGTTTCTTTTGTTTAGCCTAAAGTTTTTTTTCTTCTTTTTCATACTCACCTTGAATGTCAAATCCTAGTTAGCCCGCTGAGCCTTAGCCATTTTTCTTTTGTCAAAAAAGGTGTAAACTGCTTAACCCTTTTTTTTTCATTGTCCCGAAACCTAATCCTAAGCTCTTAAGCGCTCAAGAAAAAAATAATTTTCCTAATAGTGTAAAGGAGTGAAATGGTGAAAGAAAATAAAGAGAGGAAAAAAGCAAAGTGATGAAAAAGAAAGAAAAGAGTCAAAGGTGCACTTGCCGTGATGTGAAGAAAATAAAGTGCACAACTAATCTTTGTTGTTTAGTCTAGTGTGTGGGGTGCGAAATAGTTGGAAAAAATTAATTAAGAAAGACTTCAAGGTTTGGAGGATCAAGGAAGAACTTATGCCCAGAAGTTGATGGGATGTATTGAAAAAGCGCTTAAGGATGCTAGTTACTATTATTGGTTAGCCCAATATATACTAGTTCCGTAGCTTACATTGGCAAATCCGTTAAGTCCTACGTGATTTTACATCACGCGTCCTTATATTAGTGGAGTAATACACTAGGAGGCAAGCTTATGTCTATGACACAATGCATGTACCTCTTTTTGGGAGAGTGAGCAATTTGTGTGTGTATATACCTCTAAGATGAATTGTTTTAGAGTTCATGTGATTAAACAAAAACTCTCTTATGTGGTGAGGGCACATGTTTGACGAAAGAATAAATTCGTGTCGGATATCTTGGTCAGCTAATGTGCATGAGTTTGCCGATATCGAGAGCTTCCATTTGTGATGTCTAGGAGGTCTTCATATGTTTAATGTCATTGTAATGATGATACCATGCATGTTTTCTTGATGATTTGTTATGTAAACAATAGGTATAACCGTAACTCGGATTACCGGCCAAAGTAGCCATGATGGGATGTCAACTTGCATGAGGTGTAAGAGTATTGTTCGAGGATGAACAAGATTTTAAGTGTGGGGTAGGTGATCTGGGGCATATTTATATGCCCAAGTGATACCCAAATACATCGTTTTTGCCTTGTTTATCCAACAATGTTTGTACCTTCTCATGTAAATTGTAGGAAAGTGTGAATTTATACTAACCAACATGATTAGCGTTGTTTTGCACAAAAAAATGTACTTTTCATGGAGCTAAGATGCATGTTGGGAGGAATCGGAAATGGACTCAGAGCTTGAGCAAGAAGCTGTGCCAAGAGAAGCAAGAAATAAAGAGGCTCGCGATGGAGCCGTGACACGCCTCGCCATCATGATGCACTCGTCCGGAGATATAATTTCAAGAATTTCCAGAGAGGGTCCGCGATCGTGCCGTGGCACGTTGGAATTAATTTCATGGATCTTGACATTCCAAAGGAAGGTGCGCGTTTGCACCGTGGCACGCCGGGCATGTTCGCTACAGGCCGTGCCACGTTGGGACAAGTACCTGACGGCTACCCCCAGAGAGTATAATGTGTCACGGGAGGTAGTTCTCCGCGATGTACCCCGTGACACGTTGCTTGTTATTTCGGGAAAAATTCTCACCAGTATAAATAGAACACTTAGGTTCATTTTTAATTACTTCGACTTAAGCGAGCAAGAACGTGGGTTACAAGTGCTTGAGAGGACGAAAATTCTTAGGTTTTCTATCCCTTCTTTCAATTGTTTGTATGATTTACACTCATTTAACGATATTTAATCCATAAATGAGTGGCTAAATTCACTTCTTGCTGAGGTTAGGAACAATTGTATTGAAATGTAATTGTTGATCATCTCGTTTTTTTCATCTTTTCTTTCATGGTTGTTCTATTAATTCTTGCTCCCCACGCATTAATATTCGGCCAATGTTAATGTAAATCCAAAAAGTCCGGTTTCACTTGGAGAGAGCACGAAATTGAAAGTTGTGAATTAATAGGATATGATCTGTTCTTTGTTTGGGAAAATTGAGAATTGATTTACCTTCGTGATAGAAATATACCTCAAAGTCGTATTAGTCAAGTGTGGAATCGGTTTTGTATGGCTAGAACATGAATTTCTTCTTATCAGCGTAAAATGTAGGCGGAAGGTTCATGATTCTTAAGTTGGGTTAAATACGAGAGTTTTAATCCATAGGCATAAGTTCCGACTAGCAACCGGAGAAAAGATAAACCATGTTGTATCGATAATTAATTTCTTTACATGTTCTTCTAGCCTAGCATGCCTGTTATTCATAGTTCAACTCACTTGTATATTTATTTTAGCTAAGTATAAAATTAGTTCACAAAATATAAAAACTTTTCTTCACACTGTTGTCTTCATTTTTAGAGTTACAAGAATTGACACTTGGGGTGATTTTGCCCCGTAGTCCAGTCCCTGTGGGATCGATACTTGGATTACTTGAGCCACTTACTACTTGTTCGACCACGTGCACTTGCGTGTAGTCATCCAGACAGCCGAACACGCATCGTGTAGCTCCGAGTGCCAGATGGCTGCACGCCGTGCGGCCCTGTGCACTCAGCTCCCTTCCAATGTGTGCCTGTGCGTGCGGCTCTTTAACGGACATGCTGTAGTCTGACACCCGAGGCCGTTCTTTTTCTCGAGCAACCTTATTTCCTCATTATTTCACTTCTGGCCAATATAAAAATGAAATATTAGCCTGAGAAATTTATTTTCTCACTAAGCTCATTGGCACCCATTCATAGGGCGTTTCATCCTTCCCCCTAAGGACATTCGTCCTAGAATGTATTTCAATCTTAAGAGACTCAGTTCTTAGGCATCGCCATAAAATTTTCGGCAGAGTCTCCATTGTAATATGGACTATCTGGAAACCTAAAATGTAGTAAATTCCAACATAGGCAACTCACATGATGCTAAAAATAAGTATAAAGTATAGCTCCACAACAATAATGCAAGCAATCCGCGATGATAACAAAAGCAACAATATAACGTCTGAGAAACTATCTCACATCAACTGTAATTATTTGAGTCGGCATGTTGTCATCTTAGAGTCTATAACAAGTGAGTATATCTGGACCTCGTGTCATCCTTAACTTCCAAAGTCATCTCTTATATATTTTTTTCCTCTACAAGACTTTAATAGAAGCTACATCCCTGGTCCTCAATGTAAAAACTTTTTGATCTTGTATAGCAATTGGAGGCTCCCCGTAGGACAACTCCTCTGTGACCTAAACATCCTCAACTGGGACAACCCAAGAAGAGTCTCCTAGGCACATTCATAGAATCGATACATGAAAGAATGGATGAACAAATTCTATCCCCGAAGGCTATTCTAGCTCATAAGCCACTTGGGCTATCTTCTAGAGGATCTGGTATGGCCCAATGAATCTAGGGCTAAGCTTGCCCTTCTTGCCAAATCTCATAACGCCCTTAATAGGCAAGACCTTCAGGAATACCCAGTAATCGACATAAAACTCTAAGTCCCTATGTTGTGTATTGGAATAAGACTTATGAAGACTTTGAGCTGTCAGTAAATGCTCTCTAATGAGCTTAGCTCTCGCTTCAGACTAGCATATCATGTCAGGTCCAATCAGCCCCGACTCACCTACTTTAAACCATCATATGCGGGACCTGCATTTCTGCTAATACAAAGACTCATAAGGCACCATCTTAATGATAGAATGGTAACTATATATGTAAACTTAATAAGAGGTACGTCATCATCCCAACATCCTCTGAAGTATAGCACACACGCCCGTAACATATTCCCGAGCATCTTAATAGTGCGCTCAACTTGGCCATATTTCTGGGAATGCAAAGCTATACTCATGTTAAGCTGCATCCCTAAATCCTTATTAAATGAATTCTAGAATATTGCTGTGAATTGTGCCCCTCTGTCAGAGATGATAGACACTGGGACACCATGCAGTAGGACTATCTCTTTATTGTACAACTCAACAAAATCTTTAGCTGAGAACGTAGTTTTGACTAGCAAGAAATGGGATGATTCTGTCATTCTGTCAACAATGACCCAAATAGAGTCAAATTTACGCTTGGTATGGGGTAAAATTGTAACAAAACCCATATTGGTTGCTTCCTATTTCAACATAGGCACGACTATCTCTTGAGTCAACCCCCCGGGCTTCTGATGTTCGGCTTTTACCTACTGGAAATTGGGACATACACTACAAACTCAACAATATCTTTCTTCATCCTATGCCACCAATAGATCTATTTTATATTATGGTACATTTTTGTCAAATTCGGGTGAAGAGAATAGCGGGAATAATATACCTCTTCCATAATCTTCTGGCCAAGCCCTACCACATCTGGAACACAGAGTCGACCTTTGAACCTTAAGATTCTGTCTCCTGTTATCTCAAAGGCTAATAACTCTTTCTGCTAAGCCTTGCCTCTATGCTATACCAGGCTAGGATCCTTGTACTATCGCTCTTTCACCTCCACATCTAGAGATGGCATTGCAGTATTCTAGATAACAACCCCATTTTCATCTAAGTCTATCAATCAGACTCCTAAACCGGCCAACTAGTGAAGCACTTGAGCCAATTCTCTCTGTTCTGGCCTCAAGTATGATAAACTACCCATGGATTCGTGACTAAGGGCATTGGCTACAATGTTAGCCTTCGTTGGCTGATACAAGATATCTACGTCGTAGTCCTTCATCAACTCAAGCCAATGACGTTGTCGCAAGTTCAACTTTTTCTGCTTGAAAATATATTGGAGGCTCTTTTGATCAGTTAAAATGTATAGATGAATACCATATAAGTAATGTCTCCAATTCTTCAGAGCATGAACAACTGCAGCTAATTCTAAATCATGGGTGGTGTTGTTCTTCTCATGTTTCCTTAGCTGCCTCGAAGCATAGGCACTCACCTTGTCGTGCTGCATCAGAACATATCCTAACGTAGTGCCTAAAGCATCACAATATATAGAATAGCCCTCTGAACCCTCTGACAATCATAATCCTGGTGCATATGTTAGTCTGTCTTTTAATTCCCGGAAGCTCTACTCACAAGCCTCAATCAATTGGAACTTATCTTCTTTCTGAGTCAGCATAGTCAATGGTGCAGATAGGGCAGAGAATCCTTCTGCAGATCTTCACCAAGCTAACCCCAGAAATATGCGAACCTCAATTGGTGTTGTGGGTCTGGGCCAAGTCTTTACAGCCTCTATCGTCTGCGAGTCAACCTGAATGCCTGTGTCTGACACAATATGGCCCAAGAAAGCTATAGACTTTAACCAGAACTCATATTTGGAGAACTTTGTGTACAGCTTGCGATCTCTGTAGACCTGGAGCATTATTTGCAAATGATCTCTAGCTTAGCTTCTGAACGTGAGTATACCAAAGTATCATCAATATATACGATCACAAAAAATTCTAAAAATAGACTGAATATGTTATTCATCAGGTCCATAAACACTACTGGGGTATTCGTCAATCTGAAAGACATAACTAGGAACTCAAAATGGCCATATTTGGTTCTGAAGGCTGTCTTCGAAATATCCTTCTCTCGAACTTGTACTTGGTGGTAACCTAACCTTAAATCAATGTTCGATAAGTATTTCTCCCCCTGCAGCTGATCAAACAAAATAATCTATTCTCGGGAGGGGATATATATTCTTAATAGTGACTTTATTAAGCTATCGAGAATATATACCCATTCTTAGTGAGACATCTTTCTTTTTCACGAATAAGACTGGGGCACCCCATGGTGAAGCACTAGGCCTAATAAAGCCTTTATCTAACAAGTTTTTCAACTGATCATTCAATTCCTTCAGCTCGGTAGGAGCCATTTTGTAAGGAGGAATAGATATGGGCTATGTATCTAGTGGCATATCAATTGAAAGGTCAATTTCCGGTTCTAGGGGAATACCAGGAAGCTCATCTGGGAATATATCTGGAAACTCACTAACCATTAGAATAGACTGAAGAGTCAGGGATTCTACCTGCACATCTCAAACTTTAAAAATATGATAGATACAGCCCTTTTCAATCAGCTTCCTTTCCTGAAGATAGGATATGAACCTAACTCTTGGTGTAGATGCATTGCCTTTCCATTCTCACACTATCTTCCTTGGGAAGTCGAATCGGACAGTCTTTGTCCAACACTCAACATTGGCATAACATGGCACTAGCCAATCCATGCCCATAGTTACATCAAAGTTAATCCTTTCTAGCTCTACTAGGTCTTCATAGGTTTGGCGGTCAACAATCTCCACCATACAACCTTGATAAATTCTCCCAGTGAATAGGTTCACCAACAGGTGTAGATACAGAAAATGGTTGCTGGAGCAACTCTAGTACTATACCAAACTTTTGCACCACTAGAAGAGTAACATAAGACAAGGTAGAGCCTGGATCTATCAAAGAATAAACCAAGTGGGAGCAAGTATTCAATATACCTGTCACAACATCTAGCGACGACTTAAAATCCTGTAGCCCTGCTAATGCATAAGTGCGATCCGGACCACTTCTAGAACAAGATGCTCGTGATCTACCTCTGCCTCTACCTGCTAGAGCCAAGGGCCTTCTCCCTGTAGAAGGTACTATATGACCCTGCTGAGGACATACTCTGCTGGTCCCAATGACTCTGATCTCTATTCGGACAATCCATTATCATGTGACCCTCCTGCCCATAAGAATAACAGGCAGCAGTGGCATATCTACATCTCCCAAAATGTCATATACAACTAGTACCATAACGTGGTATGGTTGGTCTCATCTAGTCTGGGCCTCTCTGCTGATGTTAGCTCAATGCCTGTGAACTCTCACCGAGACTTGATTGTCCATGACGATCTAATCTGCTGCCCTATTGCTTCTTAGGTGAGGGCCTAGGTGGCCTACCTAACAAGTGAGGCTGGGGCCCACCCTAGAACTCTACTTGGAAATCCATGGGTCTAGCCCTACGATGCTACTCCTGATCTACCCTTTTGGCCCTATGCTGATACTGCCTGATTTCTTCTATATTCTGAGCAAAGGCATGAATTTGGGAGATATCCATGTCTTCCCATAACGTGGCTATAATACAGGACTGCACATACTCCATAGCAAGCCCTACTATTAACCACTGTACCCTAGTTGGCATGGTATCAACAATTGCTAGTGCATATCTATCCAAGGAATCAAACGTTAATGCATACTCTCGGACACTCATCCTACCCTGCTCCAGGTGTAAGAACTGCTCTATTCTAGCTTGTTGAGTCTTTCGAGGCAAGTAATGGTTTATGAGGGCTTTAGAGAAGTTGGGCCATATGGGTGGAGGTGCATCTCTACCTTTGGACCTTTCCCAATTCTCGAACCATAGAACTGCTATATCTCGAAGCCGGAACACTGCTAGCTCAACTGACTATGTGGATGAGGCATGCATGACCCTGAATATTCTCTATAGCTGATCTATGAAGTTTTGAGGGTCCTCTATGTGATCTGTCCCTATAAATTGTGGAGGACTCAAGGCAAGAAACTCACAAACCCTCGAACTTTAGGGTCCATAAGTAAGCTCGACAACAACTGGTGCTACTGGCTGGCGCTGAGCAGCCATCATCTGAACCAATATATATACTAAACTCTTGACATCCTGATCTGAGTGTGTAGGAAGAACTGGAAGTGATTTTGGCACGTCTCTTGCCCTAGGAGGTTCCTGATGTAATGGAAAATGCTGGGGAGATTGAGAAGGTGTCTACTTTTCTCCCTCAGGCTGGGCCATCTCCATATGTTGCACCCTACTAGTACCCTCTCCCACTGATGTATCCATATCTCGAGTGGCTGTAGTCTATCTTGTATCAGACATCTCTGTAGACAGACATAACAACATAAGCTTAGACTCAACCCTATACAACTCAGCTCTATAGAATGATTTGAGGAGAAAGAGGGGTAACCATACTATCATGTCTCGTAACTTCCTTCTTATAAAATGTGGTGCACAACATATTTATAAATAAGACTCTACTAGACACGACTTGTAGACTCCCTAGGATACGACGTTGCTCTTATACCAAGTTTGTCAGCCCTACCTTGGGAGGCGTAACTGGCACCTGATGCCACACTAGACCTTGAACCGACCTAGTTGGGAAAATATACTTCTAGTGCATACGAGCAATGCGTAATCAAGAAAACAATTAAGTGTACCTTGGCTTAATCATAGACCTAGGCTGACAAGGCTGTGACATAAACACCTGTACAGATAATCAGCTGACCCAATAGTTCACATTAATAATATCATCCTATGTGGGCAAACAAAACCACTATGTTGTTTAAGTCAGACCAAGGGAAAGACAAGCATATATATGTATATATATATATAAAAGCCAACCGAGCTGCCAACTAAGCTATCAACTGACAAACAACTAGGCCCACACGACCAATGACACATGTCTAATAAGACCCATAGTCTGCAAGTCTCTAGAGATAAGTCACTGGTCGGGACAGGGCCCCGACCTACCCAAAACTATACAGCAAAAGACAAGAAAACCTCTAATGAACGGCAACTCTGGAGAAAGGGAGCTGACCAGTCTGCTGAGTCTAAATAGCTACTAGGGAGGTCCTGGAACATATCTTCCAGAACCTGCAGGCAAGGGTACAACGCCCTATGCGTTGGCCTCAATACAATATGTACAAAATATGTAAGGCAGTAATAATAAATTGAATAGAAGCTGATAGAGGAATTGAAAGTAATCAGCAATAAGAGTCAAAAGTTAACCTGTACGATCACACAAATATGTACTGCAAACTAATAGGTAATATTCAAACAAGAACCTAACTTGGCCCCCATAAGCATGGCAGGTACATACAACACAGAATAACCTAACTGGGCCCCCATAAGCCCTAGCAAGTACAAATCAATCTATATACCACTATTGGTTCCATTGTAGCCCCACAAGAAAGCTATAGACTAGAGCATACTCGGCTCATGCAACTGTGTCGGAGCCCTCTAGGCTCATGCAACTGTGTCTGAGTCTTCTGGGCTCTAGTAACTATGTCTGAGCCTTCTAGGCTCCTATAACTGCACCTCAAGCACATGAGGCTCTACTGAGGATTAGTAATGCAACAACGGCATGAGGGGAGTCCATATGTGAATAGACTTTAGTATGGCTCTGCAGGCCTTAATCTCGTCCTCCCAGATATCATATAGCTCATGTAAGCAAATGGTAGCCCCATAGGTAGGTACACTTAAGTTTAAGCCTTCAAGGAAACATATACGTGGGCATCTACATGAGTTGCCAGGGGTGTTGTCCCAACATTCGACAACTGATAAGATCACTATTCAAGTTATTACATAACCTATCAGGTTACTAGCAGCTAAGGTGGTTTACTGAGTGACCTATACGACAAGCTAAAGTCGTATGAAGCTATGCGGTCACGGAAAATAAGTACCCAGTTCATTAGGCAACCTTGATTCCACTAACTCGAAGGTAAGACTACATTATTGAGATTCTAGCGCTATAGGCGTCAAGGTACACCAATGACCTATAGGCGAGCTTTACTATGTATAGGCATCGCGAACAGAAAATTATATTGCCAAGCTATGCCCTATGCTGCCCAACATAGCAAGACATGCTCAACAACTAACCACAAGCCTCCATGCCCTCGGTAAGGCAGCAAAACACCACTACCCAAAATAGACGGCAATAGTACAAATAAGCAATATTTATGCCGCTTCTAACGAGAGGCAAGGCTAGACATGGCCAATCCCCATAAGGATTACTACACTTACAACATACATTCAACTCGTAGCAGCTAACCATAACACACATAACCATGAAAATTACTACGAAGTCATAAGTTGTAAACTACATGATGAGAGAAACATGTTGAAGGAGGTTTAGCCTTAACATACCTTATAGGTGAATTAATAGTTCCTCCTTCCTCAATCAAATATTTCAATAAACAATCATCACAAAAATCCCCAACATTTACGTAATTACAAGCCACCTAAAAGGATTCACGAATCAAACAAATGAAGAAGAGTTTCGATACAGATAGTCGTTTGATAAATATTGTATACTTCCAATTTTAATGGTAGAGAGGGGTGTAGAAGTCCTTACCTTCCTCTAGATGAAGGAACACCATGAATACATGACAAAAACACCCAATTCTCTTGGAAAAATCCCGGTGAAACTTCAACTATTGAAGCCAAGAAGAGTTGATGAACCTCACAACAATTACTCACAAGATCACCACTTTAATTGGTGTTGGAAGATCGGATAATGACCTTAGAACTTGAAAATAATCTTCCTAACTGAAATCCCTCAGAATGCTCTTGAGTTTTAAAAAAATGAGTTCAAAGGGCACGTTGCGCCTCTCACTACGCTTGTTAGGGGCACGCTGGCTACGGACAGGCGCGGTGCACCTCTCACTGCGCCTGCCAGGGGGCGCGTCATGTAGCTCTATGCGGCAAGACGCCTACAACACTTTGCGGCCCTATGCGCCAGCATGGATGCGGCTCCTTACCGACGTGTGCCTGCGCGCGCGACTCTCCAGTCGATATGCTGTCGTCCGACACCTGAGGCTAATTTTTTCTTGGGCAACTTATTTCCTCATTATTTCACTTTTGTAATTATAAAAATTAATAATTAGCCTAACAAATTTATTTTTTCACTAAGTCCGTTGGCACCCGTTCACGGGGCTTTTCAGCCTAAGTGTGTATGTGATAGATAGTTGCCAAAGAGGTAAGATGTGATTAAGGAATTTCTTTGAAAAGAGCATGTTTGTCCATTGATTATTGTACCTTCCTTAACATTATCCCTAGTAAACCTCATTGAGCTATAAGCCTTAATTTTCTTCTTAGCCACAAAAGAAGCTTGTTCCCTTTATTGTGTGACCTCCAGAATTGTTTATCCAAAGATAGTCTGAGACACTTTGAGAATTAATAATGAAGGCTCCACAGATGTAGAAAAGTAAGGGAAAGGGAAGAAGACAAAATGTGGATGGCAAGATGAGAAAATAGGAAAGAGGGGTGCCCACACAAAATAACATATTTACTTGTTGCTAGAACATAAATGAAAGATTTTAGTAGTTGATTATTCTTATTGATCTTATAAGGAGAAACCAACAGTCAAGTAGTGTAAAGAGGGCATGAGAAAAGAAAACGGGATTAGTGAAAGAAAGGGTGAGCAGTGAGAAGAACAAGAGGCAGATAAGAAAGATGAAGTGAAAATGTCTTAAAGTGCTTAGGATTGGTAGCCACTATTAAAGTAAATCATTCCTGACCGTCCCTTTGCTTACATTACTACAAGAAAAAGTCCTTATGATCTTACTCTTTTTGAAGTGATTAAGTAATTTGACTATACATGAGGGGCAAGCTTATGGCATGTTGCATGTGTATGAAATATCATTTGTGAGAGTTAGTGTGCCTTGTTTATTTTGTTCCAAGTTTTGGAATTGATAATATGAGGGAAGGAACATCACTAAATAAGTGAGGGCACAAGATGGTAAAAGTCGGTGTATTATGTGTTGTATTTTTCATACTTAATCATGTTGGCCATGTTTTGAAAAAGATGAGTCAGTTATAGAAAGTATGTAGTTTTGAATGTGAAGAGCTTCTTTGTGTATGTGCTATGAATTTGTTATGAATTAATGAACCACTTATTCATGTGCTCTACTCTAATTTCTTGTGTGAGAGTTGATAGAGGTGACAAGTGGTGTGAAAAGAAGTGTCTGTTGCATATAAGTAAGGATTGTTCGAGGACGAACAATGGTTTAAGTGTGGGTTGATAATGTTGGGCATATTTTTATGCCCAGTTGCCATACTTTTTTCCATCTTTAACCATGTTTTGAGATGATTATCCTTATGAAATGAATAATTCATGAATGTGTGTGTTAAAAGAGCTAACAAGTTCTTTTAGATGATTTTAGTATGTAACATATGGCAAAAGACATAAAAATTGTCGAAGGTGTTAAGAAAGAAGAATTTGATAAAATTTGGCTTGGAGAGATAGCTGGAGTGGCACGCTAGCCACCAAACATCAGAGAAAATTGTACTCGGGTTAGTGCTATGGCTGGAATGGCATGTTATACCTCGAACTTCAGAAATTTTTTTATCAACACCTTGGCGAATTGATGGAGCGGCGCGCCAGAGACGTTTCGGAGTTGGAAAAATTTCTAACACTCTGGTGCAGTGGCAGAAGTAGCGCACCAGGTCATAGAAGTGAAGCATTGACTAACACCTTGGAGAAATAGCTAGTACGAAGCGCCAAAGGCTCAACTTCAAAGGAAATTCAAGCCATGTTTAGCGAGATGAGTGGTGCGGCGCCCTAGGGGCTTTTCGGGGTGGATTGTTTGAAGTCTAAAAGCTAGATTACTCAAGGGAAAAAGAGTCAATTGCTACCAGGCTTATAAATACCTTGTCTAGGGAATTTTTTAGGAATCTTTCACCAGATAGATCAATTATACACAGTCTTTTGGGGGAGAGACAAGAAGTTCATTTTCTTCTAGGTTTTTCTTATTTACTTCTATCTTTGTTAATTTGAATGATGAATTCTTGGGTTTAACACTTCAAATTTAGTGGCTAAACTTATGTTATGGGGTTTTGACCATGACTGATGGTTGTAGTTTTAATATTCGTTTATGCTAGACTTACAATTCTTCTTTTCAAAGTTATTTATATTTACTTGTTTTCATGCTTATTCGTTAGACTGATCACCTTTAGAATATTACCTGTTGGCTTTTTGGTTGAACTCAGGAGAGGGAACTAATGAGGGTTAAAAGGAAGCACATAATAGATTTCAATTATCTTTTTCAACAGATCAAAAGTTGATTTCGTTGTTGAGGATAGGGATATACCCTGCAACCCTATTCAGTTGAGCCAAGTAGCTTCAGCGATCATATATTTCTCCAGAAACCATAGGAATATAGGTATTAGGGTTCATGAGATAGGTTTTGACTATTCGGGAGAATAGCTGAGAAGTGAGTTTGTAACTTGAAACTAGCAATATTAGAAGAATGTTGTCTAGCGTATTCGAATCCTAAAACTCAATCAGAAAGCAAAAGTGTCAAAACCCTGAATTTCTATCATCATTTTAATTAAACACTTTGTTAATGAATTTAGTTCTCAGTTTAATTTATATTTCAAGTTTAGTAGAATAATCCCAAAATCATTTTTTCTATCTTACTTGTGTTTTTCTAAATAGTGGAGTAAAGGTTCAAAACCTAAGCAATTAATCATCAAGTCTCTATGGGTATGATGTTGGGACTTCACCATCCTATATTAATTGACAACCACATTCACAAATGCGCTTGGCGACATCAAATTTTTTGCGTCGTTGTGAGGGACTTGAAATGATAAATTGTTTGTGGTTAGGATTTTTATTACACTATTCTGCAGTTTATGTTTATTGTTGGTTGTTGAAATTTTCAAGTGGTATTTGTTTGGTGCATGCCAGCTACTAGAAGTCAGGGACAACCCTTGGATCACTTTTATACGGAAATTGAATGAAATTTTTGGCAGTTAGCAATGACAGAAAACAATGAACAAGCATAGGGCAGCAACCAAGACAGGATTCCAATGCTCAATTTTACTCGGCCAAAATTGGAGATTGCTTCCAACGCGATCATCAAGCTAGCCATCACTAGAAACTTTGAGTTGAAGGAGGGAACCATGTGGTTGGTTCAAAACATTTGTCAATATCAGGGCAAGCCGCATGAGGATCCCCACAGGCATTTGATGACATTTGTTGAACTTAATGAAAATTTTCACTATCAAAATGTTTCGGATGAGTATGTTAAGCACACTTTGTTCCCATTTTCATTGAATGGAGAAGCGAAGGAGTGACTTCAGAATGAGCCAGCTGGGTCCATCACTATTTTGGAAGCTCTTTCAAAAACGTTCATAAATAGGTTTTTCTCTTCGAGGAGAATGAAGTGGTTGAGAGGAATGATCTCTGGATTTGATTAGAAGGATGGTGAGACCCTCGCTCAGGCTTGGGAAAGATACAACGGATACATGCGATATTGTCCGCACCATATGCAGCCAAAGGAGATCATTGGGCATAAATTCATAAAAGGGCTAAAGCTAGAGTCTAAGATTTTACTGGATGCTACCTCAAAGGGGAAAATCTTGTCCAAAAAGCTATGATGAGATAGAGGCTCTATTGAATCTCATGTTAGCTGGGAGTCAAGATTATCAGGATTTAGGCAGAGGTTTTACAACAACCAATGTCCCAGGTAAACTTAAGGTTTATGGTGTAGCGACAATTCAGGCAGATATTAGTCAGTTGGTGAATGTGATCAGTAAGTTAGTGACCACACCAACTACAATTCAGGTTCATTAGGTTCAACAAGTTAAGACTCCACCACCATCATGTAAGGCGTGTGGAGAATGTAATGCATATGCAGGTTGTCCACTAAACCTAGAATCTATCTATTTTGTGAGTCAACAAGGTCGTAACATAGGTTTGTAGGAAAAAGTTAAAATCAGGGGTATAAGAATGTAACTAATCCCCTTGGGGAGGAAATTAGTACTTTCAGCGACCGTTGAAAAACTTCCAAAGACCTCAGGGCCAGCAGCATGACAGTTATTTAGAGGGAAACATGAAGTAGTGCATGGTTCATTAGACTCAGATTTTTAATGAGGTGCAAAATTTAATCCACAAATTGGAAAGGAAAATGGGCCAATTGGTCCTTTAGCAGACAAACAGACTACAATGGGCACTTCAAAGTAACACTGAGAAGAACCCCAAGGAGAATGTCAATGCAATCTCTTAGTGTGGTGGAAAGGAGCTGGGTGAAGTGATACCCTGAGATAATAAGACAAAGATAGAGCAGGTTACGGAGTCCAAGCAAGAGTTCTGTGAGTCAAGTCAATTGCAGAAAAAAGTGGTAGAAGCTAGACCACCCCCTCTATTTCCATAGAGATTCAAAAAGCAGAAGGAGGACGCATCTTGTAAGAAGTTTCTTAATGTGTTGAAGAAGGTGCACATTAATCTACCCTTGGTAGAGTTAATGCAAGAGATTTCAAAGTACACTAGATATCATAAGGATATTGTGGCAAATAAACAAAGGCGCACGAAGTTTGAAACTATAGCTCTCACAAAAAAGTGCAGTTCTTAGGTGCAAAAAATGGTTTCAAAGAAAATGAAAGACCCCGAGAGCTTCACTATCCCAGTTATAATTAGAAACCAAGAGGTATGCTCAATATTGTATGGTCTGGGTGCACGAATCAATCTTATGCCTCCATCATTGTTTAGAACTTTGGGGTTAGGAGAACCACATCCCACCACAGTGACATTGAAGTTGACTGACAGGTGATCACGGGCAAAAATAGCATGTCCAAGTGATACTTTATAACTTAGTTTTACCTTGTTTATCTAAGTATTTTAGACATTTTCATGTAAATTTATAT
>JACEIK010002686.1:98843-119400 GCA_018107945.1 Datura stramonium
TGACTATGGATGGTCAAGAGGCAGTTTTTGATGTTTTTAGAGCAGGAAGATTATCACCTCACTATGAGGAGATGAAGGCCATCGTGGAAGTAAAGCCTAAAATGTCTACTAAGGCTTTAGAGTAGTATTTATCATAGGAAGATCCATTAGGGAGAGCAATTGTGTATGGAAAAGAACAAGTGAATAGTTCAGAGGTAACTGAATATTTAGCAATACTGGATGCTAGCAGCTCCTACATCAGGAGAGATGCTCCTTTGGAGATGCTTGACAAATCTTTGACTTGGGAGAAGCCGAAGCTCTCTATTGAAAAGGCGCCAATTCTGTAATTAAATATGCTTATTTAGGCAATGATAATACACTTCCTATGATACTATCTTCTTTTTTATCTGATGAACAGGTTGATGTAACACCCCAAAGTTTCCTAAGACTAGATTCGGGAAGTTGAATATGTTCAGTAGAGGAGTCTGCAATTTTCTCTCAATACTATTACTGGTATAGGTCGTGGTCAACTGGTATGGATTGTTGAAAGACTCGTGGTAAAGTTTAGAGGTTCATTCCCCAAACCACGAGTCCACACCATAAGTCATGGTTTAGTGGTGTGACTCATTGTCACAGAGTCGTACCGTGCTACTAGGTTACTAGGTGTTGATCATACGAGTGATTATATGACTCGTAGTAGGGAACTACAAGTTGTGGTAGGTGTCCATGGAAATAATCGGAGAGTTAGAGAAATTGGACTGGATAGCTATGGGTGGAAACCATGAGTCATGGAGGGTGGTAGACTCGTGGTATGGGTCGTATGACTAGCAGTGGGTATTTTCCAGATGAATCATTCAGGGTATTTTCGTAGTTCTTGAGCTCTTAGCTTCCTAGTGACATCGTTTAAGCCCTGAAAGGAGTTTTTTTAAGAGGGTTTAGTCTATTCTAAGTCATTAGACTCCCATTCATGCAAGAGATTGAGATTCCCCTTTAAAATCAAGCTAGAATTGTCCCCAATTTGTTCTCCAATTCTCTTGGGCTTTCAAGGCTAGTTTGAAGATCAGTTTCCCCTAATATGTAGGGCCATGAATGAGGGTTTCCTTTCATCCTCAAGTGTATTGATTTCTAGGGTGTTAACCCAATTTTTGTGAAATTCTCTATGATATATTTATGGGTCTAATCTCCTCATGTTCTAAAGTATGTTTTAAAGTCTAATGGGCAAATTTTGTCATCAATTTGGTTATAAATTCATGATTTCATGCTATTAGACATTATGCCTCGTTATGCGAGTTTTATGAAAATTCAAGTTTATGATTCATGATTTCAAGTATGATGAGATATCTAGAATAAATGAATGTTTATGAATTCCCCGCTTATAAACCCATGATTTTGACCTATGAAGTTTATTTCAAGTATGCATGATTTTATGATCTGGGCAAGCTCATACAAGTTAAGTATGTTTTTATGATTTAGCTAAGGCTAATAAGATCAACTTATTATATGGTTTAGAGTCAATACTCCCAATGTAGATTATGATATGTTTTGGAGTCAAGACTCCTGATGTAGCTTATGATATGTTTTGGAGTCAAGACTCCCAATGTTCATATTTCAAGCTACGTATAAATCATGATTTCAGCTTTGCTGAAAAACGATAAGAGCACTATGCATGTGATTACGATTTCAAGTTCGTTGAAAAATGATGTGAGCACTATGAATGTTTTGGGAGTAGTGTCTAGCACCGAGTAGGCTTGGGGTATGATGTTCCTCGGTCTCAAAACTATGCGCCAACATAGGTATATTTATCTTTGGGACCTCTCAAGAATGTTTTCCCCTGCCCCAAGGCGCTCAGCTTGATGTCAATATCATGGTAGCATCCTTAGCCCTGACAAGGTTCTGGACGGCTCTTCCCACTTAAGTGTGATAGTTGGGGCATTACGTAAGATCTATCTTGATGGTGTCGGTTATGAAGAGACTCCCATTGTTCCTCATGATTTCAATTACTCATGTTCATGACTTATGATACTATGTTTTACAATAGATTTCACCCAACGATCAGTTTATGAGCTTTACTTACGATTTCAGCTATGACAAGTTATATGATTTCTATTCCTAAATCTTGGGTCACTATGTTCAGTTATGATAACTAGCTTATGACTATGTATGTCTCAGATATAGTTTTCAGCATGCAGTCCTTACTCTCATGATCTATTTGATTTATATTTAAATGCATGATTTTAGTTAACATTTACTAAGAATGTTTTATGTACCTTACATACTCAGTACATTCAAAGTACTGACTGCATACTCCATGCTATATCGTTTAATGAAATAGGTTCAGGTGATCCAGCTCAGTCTCACTATAGCTTGCTCCCATCTCAGTCTGGTTCATCCCCTGTTTGGGTGAGTCCTCCTTATCCAAGGACATATAGTAGTTCACTCATTTTTGGTCAGTTTTGTTTCAGACTTGGAGATAGCTAGGGGCTTGTCCTAGCGTCTCATCAGATAGTAGAGGCTTATTAGACAGACTAGTATGTTCAGCTTAAGATTCAGCGTTGTGATGTATTCGCTTGGTATACGCCTATCACACCCCAAAACTGGGTTAGGGCGCAACTGGAACTCGATTCATGATTGATCGAGAAGACAATTATATAGCGTTAGAAAATATAATACTAAGGCCGACCAAGACACCTGTCACAACCAATCAAGATAAATACTGGACCATGATAATGACGAATAAGCAATCTGGAAAGCTGACAAGGTTGCAATAAGGCTAAACATAGAAATGGAAAACCAACATGATTACACAACCAAAACTACTATACAAACTAGTCCACATAAGCCTCTATGGAGTAAACAAACTGATATGTACGGGATAGGGCCCCGACCTACCCCTACTGTACACAAAACTCAAAATAGTCAAAACTAGGATATGGATCCTGGAAGAGAGGAGCATACCCACTATTCCACTAAAATCTGGCTCCTACTGCATCTGATGATATGATCCTCAGCCTATACCTGCAGCACAATTGCAGGAGGGGTCCCCAGATGAAGGAAATTCAGTACGAATAAAAGGTATTGGTATGTAAGACTAAAAACAATAAACATATAAGATAACAATAATAACTGAGCTAGAAATGAGGAATAGTAACAACCAGGAATCTTGAAAATTGAAACATGACAATAATTAAATATTGAAGTGTAAACACAACCATCTAATGCACAATAAAAACTATAACTAAAGTGCTAGCGGCCAGCTGGCCATAAAATCCATATAAAATTCGTCCAGCCAGTGTACCACACCGAGGTAAAAAATGCCTCCAGCCGGTGTACCACACCAGGGTAAAATCCATCCAGTCGGTTTACCATACCAGGGTAAAACAAAAATACCTCCAACCAGTGTACCACACCGAGGTAAAATCAATAAATCTTACTCAAAATCATAACGGAGCCGATATGGCTTATATTGGGTCAATTTAACATATTTAGAATAGAAATGACGAATACTAAACATGTAGTATACATAGGCCTCTTTCGTAATGCATAACTGCAAGTGAGCTGTCACGACTCGAACATGGGCCCAGATCGAGACATGGGACAAGGAGCCCTAAGAGACTCTAAGTCGACCCATGGCATAAAAATACATCTAACTCAATCAAGTAAAGCAGAAGACTTAACATAATAACCATGGAAGAAATCCGAACATAACATAACAATCTGAACATACAACACAAGTCTGAAGCTGAATACAATCTATTTTCTGGAAAGCCTCTAATTCGGATGAGTTGATGGGACAAGACCCCAACTAAATCTCTAATTCTGAAATTGAAAATAAGTAAACATAACCGAATAGAAGAGGGGCCCTCAAAAAATGAGGACTCACCAATAGGGACTTGATGCTAACTCCGAAAGCGGGCTAGTGACAGGGCTAAGTCTGATGATCAGAGCCTATATCATAAAATGATACAACATAGAGTATGCGGCCAGTACATGAAATGTACCGAGTATGCAAGGTAATTAAAACCGCTTAAATAAGTAAAATCATTTAAAATATGCATAATATAAAACATAATCAAGATAAGAATTTGAGGGTAGGGCTTGTATGCTATTTTTTGAAATCATGATCTGAACATAACTGAATGTCACAACTGAATCGAATGAACCAAAGCTTAAATCTGATAGTCATAAGTAAAACTGTATATTGGGTCAAACCTGCTTTAGAACATATGTATACATATAATGAATAAACATGCATAACTGAAATCATGAGGAATAATGGGAGACTCATCTTATAACCAACATTACCACGATATAGCTTACGTGATACCGACTATCACACTCAAGTGGGCAGAGCCGTCCAAAGACTTGACAGGCCTAAGGACTCTACCAGGATATCGATATCAAGATGAAGGCCCCTTGGGGTAGGGGAAATGTCACAAATGAGGTCCCAAAATAATCTGATCATACCTACGTTGGAGCGTAGTTCTGAGGCATGAGGTTTACTGACCTTAGCATACTCGAGGCTAGACACTACTGCCAAAATAATGCATATGCTCTCCATTGTTTTTTAATGAAGCTGGCCATCTTCTAGTGACAGAACTGAATAATCATGTACATATAAAATCTAAAATATTACGTTAGGAGCCTTGGCTCAAACCATACCGCAAGCTTGACATAATTGGGAGTCTTGACTCCAAAACCATGTGGTAAGCTAATTAACTTGGAATCATAAATCATACTTGAACATTTAGGATTGCCCAATACTTAAACATGCTTGAAAATACTTAATTCACTTAAAAATATGATCATAGACATGGGTAACTTCAAAACATGATCATAGACATGGGTAACTTGAGAACATAGTTTTCATTAATAATATCTCATCATACTTGCACATTCATCATAAATCTCAACTTTCATGAACTTCTCATGGATGGGAATTTTAATTTATAAGGCTTGAAAACATGATCATAATTGAAAACAATGTAAAACTTTCCCATGAATCATAATTCAATAATAGAAACATGTCTAGATCATACCCATGGTAGAAACTTAGGAAATTCATGCATTGGGTTAAAACCCCATAGGATCAACATATAGATTTTCATGAATTAGAGAGGGAATGGGTATGGGTGTGAACAAATTCATCCATTCATCGCCTTATATACCTGAAAGGATCTGATTCTACAACTTCTCTGATTGCCCATGGAAGATTTGAGAAGAACTTGGAGGAAATTGAGCTTGATCACCTCTCTAAACCTTTACTCATGCATGCATGAATAAGAATAGCCTAGAATGAACTTACCCCTCTTAAAATTCACTATATATAGCTTAAAACGACGTAGTTTAGGCCTTAAGATCATAGGAATTACGGATAAGGCCTTACTAAATTCTCAGAAAATAATTGACTGCTAGTCCCGACGAGGGACTGGACAAGTCGTTACCACGAAAATGAGCCGTCGTCTGCTGTTGTGAAGTCCACTACCACTTTTGCTCGAGGGGTCCCCACGAGGGACCTAATGGCCCATTGTTTGTGACCACGACTCGTGGTAACCACTCATTACCACCACAACCCAAAAACCTCATGTCTTTAATCAACTAATGACCACGACTAACCTAACGGATCGTGGCATCTGACCACGACTCGTTGTGTCCATTCGTAAGGAGTACTGCTAACTCAACCTTCACCTTTCATACTCCCTTGACCACGACTGACTCAATGAGTCGTGGTTATTTACCATGACTCATGGTGAACCTGACGGGTCACAGGACGACTCATTTTGTGACCTAGAGCAGAAAATTCTATTTTCTCCGTTTCAACTACCGGGTCAGAACTTTGGGCTTTTGGGGTATAAAAATATCTCCCCCTTTGGAACATCCATCCTTGAATGTTGAAAATCATAAAAAAAGGTAGAGAAACGCCATCATTATGCTCAAATACTAATCATACAAGTTGAGAACTGACGGAATGACTAACTCCAATTTAAACTACATGACTGAACTGAATTCATGAATCATACATACATCCATATACATGAAAGAAGCTGGTGCACATGAACTAAACATGAAACTGAATATAGTTTTAGGGCAAAAACTGATACCTCAAGATGGAACTAAGCTAGTAGGGAATAAATGTGGGTATCTAGCCATCATATCTGCATCGGCTTCACACGTATCTCACTTAACATGCTGATTCCTCCATAAAACTTTAACTAAAGCTACTTCCTTTTTTCTTAGCCTTCAAACTGATGATCCACTATTTCCACCAGAACCTCCTCATAACTAAGGTTATCTTTCACACAAACACTATCCACCAGAAAAACTTGAGCTGGATTCATCAAACACTTCTGTAAGAGCGATACATGAAAAACAGGATGAGTAGAAGTTAATTTTGAGGGAAACACCAATTCATATGCCACCTTGCCAACCCGCTTCACAATCCGGTAGGGGCCAACATAACAAGGGTTGAGTTTTCCTTTCTTCCCAACCTCATAGCTCCCTTCATGGGAGACACCTTCAAAAACACCCAATCTTCCACTTCGAACTCAAGTTCTCTCCTTCTCACATCAACATAGGACTTTTTGCGACTTTGAGCTATTTTCAACCTGTCGCGTATGAGCTAAACTTTCTTCATGGCCTCATGCACTGAATCTGGTCCTATCATCGCAGCTTCACTGACTTCAAACCAACCAATAGGTGATCTAACTTCTTTGAGTAATCCTTGAGTAACTCCAACCACCTTCTTTGCCGCAGATTTAGGTCCTTCTGGGTAAACACATATTGTAGGCTCTTGTGGTCCGTAAACACATCTACATGGACTCCGTACAAATAGTGTCTCCGTATCTTCAAGGAGAATACGACCGCCGCCAATTAAGGATCTCGGGTCGGGTAATTCTTCTCATGAACTTTCAACTGCCTGGAAGCGTATGCTATAACTTTACCATGCTGCACGAATACACAACCAAGGCCGATTCTAGAAGCATCGTAATACACCACAAACCCATTAATACCCTCAGGTAGGGTTAACACCGGTGCTGAGGTAAGTCGAGTCTTCAACTCCTGAAAGCTCCTCTTACAAGACTCTGACCATTAGAACTTCACTTTCTTTTTGGGTCAATTTTGTCAATGGCGCTGCAATAGATGAAAATCTCTTAACAAATCTCCGATAGTAGCCAGCTAAGACCAAGAAGATCCTGATATCTGAAGGATTCACCGGTCTAGGCCAATTTCTCACAGCTTTTATTTTTTGAGAGTCCACCTTTATGCCCTCACTTGATACCACATGGCCCAAAAACGCCACTGAGATCAACAAAAACATGCACTTACTGAATTTTGGATATAGTTGGCGGTCCTTGAGAGTTGGTAGTACCACCCTCAAATAAGCGGCATGTTCCTCCTCGCTCCGAGATTATATCACGATGTCATCAATAAATACGATCACGAACATACCCAGGTATGGATTGAACACCCTGTTTATCAAATTCATAAAAGTTGCAGGAGCATTCGTTAGTCCAAAAGAAATAACTACAACCTCATAATGACCATACCGCATCCTGAAGGCTGTTTTCAAGATATGACCCTCTTGAACCCTGAGCTGATGATATCCGAATCTGAGATCTATCTTCAAAAACACTTAGCACCCTGAAACTCATCAAACAAATCATCAATCCTAGGTAAAGGATACCTGTTCTTGATGGTGGCCTTTTCAATTGCCGATAATCAATACACATACAAAGAGAATCGTCTTTATAACCGACAAAGAGAAGTGGTGCACCCCATGGGGATTTGCTTGGTTTGATGAATCCCTTATCTAAAAGGTCCTTCAACTGCTCCTTCAACTCCTTTAGCTCGGCTGGAGCCATTCTATAAGGAGGAATAGATATTGGCTGCGTATCGGGAAGAAGGTCAATACCAAAATCAATCTCCCGCTCAGGAGGGATTCCCGGTAGATCCTCTGGGAAGACTTCTAGATACTCACACACTACTGGGACTGACTGGATAGTCAGGGTCTCAAACGTGGCATCCTTAACCCTAACTAAATGGAACACAAAACCCTTAGAGATCATCTTTCTGGCCTTACGATAGGAAATGAAACGACCTATAGAAACAACTGAACTAATCTTCCATTCTATAACGGGCTCACCCAGAAATCTGAACTCTACTGCCCGGTTTCTACAATTAATTGAGGCATAACATGCAAATAGAAATCCATGCCGAGGATAACATCAAAATTGGTCATGGCTAACTCTACTAAATCAGTTGAGCTGACTTTCTGAGGACTGTGACTGGGCAACTTCTATACACCCGTCTAGCTACAACTGAATCGCCTACCAGAGTAGAGGCCGAGAAGGGTTCTAACAAGATTTTAGGACTGACTCTGAAACTGCTGGCCACATAGGGCATCACAAAATACAAGGTAGCCCCTGGATTTAACAAAGCATATACATCAAGATGGAAAACTCGTAACATACTAGTGACTACATCTAGGGAGACCTGCTGCTCCTGGCAGGATGCTAAGGCATAGAATCTGTTCTAGCGCAGACCGCCACCTGTGCTAGTAGATGCGCCCTGCTGAGACGGGCGGGATGGTGGAGATGCTGAACTAGAAGCTGGGCCTCGGCCCCTATCATGACGTTGTCTAGCTGTTGGGAAATCTTTGATCATATGTCTAGGCTTCCCGCACCCAAAGCAAGCACCTGTACCCGCCAAACACTGACCCGTGTGCCTCCGACCACACCTGCCGCAAATTGAGATACTGGAATCTGCAGGCCTACTGCTCTGATCCCTAGAGCCTGATGCTCGTCCCCTCTGGTCGTGCCTAGGTCGGGATGGCACACTTATAGCTGAATTATTGTCCATTTATTCTTGTACCTTAATATTATCTCTACTAAACCCTGTTGAATTATAAGCCTTAATTTTCTTCTTAGCCACAAAAGAAGCCCGTTCCCTTTGTTGTGTGACCTCCAAAATTTTTTACCCAAAGATATTTTGAGGCATTTCGAGAATTAAAAGTGAAAATAAGGGAAAAGGAAGAAAAAAATATGGATGGAAAGATGAGAAAATAGAAAAGTGTGGTGCCCACACAAAATAACATATTTATTTGCTGCTAGAACATATTTAGTAGTTGATTATTCTTATTGATCTTATAAGGAGAAACCAGCAGTCAAGTAGTGTAAAGAGGGCATGAGAAAAGAAAACAGGATTAGTGAAAGAAAGGGTGAGCAGTGAGAAGAACAAGAGGTGGACAAGAAAGATGAAGTGAAAATGTCTTAAAGTGCTTAGGATTGGTAGCCACTATTAAATAAAATCATTCCTAACCATCCCTTTGCTTACATTACTACCAGAAAAAGTCCTTATGATCTTACTCTTTTTGAAGTGATTAAGTAATCTGACTATACATGAGGGGCAAGCTTATGTCATATTGCATGTGTATAAAATGTCATTTGTGAGAGTGAGTGTGCCTTGTTTATTATGTTCCAAGTTTTGAACTGATTATATGAAGAATGGAACATCACTAAATAAGTTAAGGAACAAGATGGTCAAAATCGGTGTATTATGTGCCGCATTTTTCATACTTAATCATGTTGGCCCTATTTTGAAGAAGATGAGTATGTTACAGAAAGTATGTAGTTTCAAATGTGAAGTGTTGTTGATTGGGTTTTGAATTGATGAACCACTTATTCATGTGCTCTGTTCTTGTTGTTTCAGTGAGAATTGATATAAGTGACATGTGGTGTGAAAAGAAGTGTCTATGGAATATAAGTAAGGATTGTTTGAGGAAAAACAATGATTTAAGTGTGGGGCAGTGATGTTGGGCATATTTTTATACCCATTTGCCATACTTTTACCCATCTTTTATCAGGTTTTGAGATGATTATCCTTATGAAATGAACGATATCATGAATGTGTGTGTTAAATGAGCTAAAAAGTATTTTTAGATGATTTTAGTAGGTAACACATCGAAAAAGACTCAAAAATGGTCCAAGGTGTAAAGAAAGAAGAATTCAAGAAAATTTGGCTTGATGAGATAGCTGGAGTGGCGCGCCAGCCACCAAGCTTCCGAGAAAATTATGCTCAGGTTGGTGCTATGATTGGCGTGGCACACCAGACCTCATACTTTAGAAGAATTTTTTATCAACACCTTGGCGAATGGAGTGGAGCGGTGCATAAAGAGGTTCCAGACATGGGAAAATTTTCTAACACTCTGGTGCAGTGGTAGAAGTGGCACGCCAGGTCCCAAAAGTGTAGAATTTTGACCAACACCTAGGAGAAATGGCTGGTGCAGCGCGCCGAGGCTCAACTTTAGATAAAATTCAAGCCAAGTTTGGCAAGATGAGTGGTGCGGCGCGTCAGGGCCGATCTGGGATGGATTTTTATAAGTCTAAAAGCTTAATTACTCAAGGTCAAAAGGTTCAATTTTTACCTTTCTTATAAGTACCTGTCTAGGGCATTTTCAGGCATCTTTTAGCGGATCGATCAATTGTACCCAGTCTTTTGGGGGAGAGACAAGAAGTTCATTTTCTTCTAGGTTTTTCTTGTTTACCTTTATCTTTGTTAATTTGAATGATGAATTCTTGGGTTTTACACTTGAATATAAGTGGCTAAACTCCTGTTTTAGGGTTTTGGTCATTGTTGATGGTTGTAGTTTGAATATTCATTTATGCTAGATTTCATTTCTTNACCAGATTTTAGTAAGTGGCTAAACTCCTGTTTTAGGGTTTTGGTCATTGTTGATGGTTGTAGTTTGAATATTCATTTATGCTAGATTTCATTTCTTATTTTCAAAGTTATTTATTCTTACTTGTTTTCATTCCTATTCATTAGATTGATTATCTTTCAAATATTATTATTACTTGTTTCATGCTTATTCATTAGATTGATCACCTTGGTAAAATGGCTGGTGCAGCGCACCCGAGGCTCAACTTTAGATAAAATTCAAGTCAAGTTTGGCAAGATGAGTGGTGCGGCGCGTCAAGGCCTATTTAGGATGGATTTTTATAAGTCTAAAAGATTAATTACTCAAGGTCAAAAGGTTCAATTGTTACCTCATTTTAGGCATCTTTCAACAGATCGATCAATTGTACCCAGTCTTTTGGGGGAGAGACGAGAAGTTCATTTTCTTCTGGGTTTTTCTTATTTAATTTTATCTTTGTTAAATTGAATGATGATTTCTTGGGTTTTACACTTGAATATAAGTTGCTAAACTCCTGTTCTGGGGTTTTGGCTATTGTTGATGGTTGTAGTTTCAATATTCATTTATGCTAGACTTTCATTTCTTCTTTTCAAGGTTATATATGCTTACTTGTTTCATGCTTATTTGTTAGATTGATCACCTTTCAAATATTAAATATTGTCTTGTTGGTTGAACTCAGGAGAAAGAACTAATGAGGGTTAAAAGGAAGCATATAATAGGTTTGAATTGTCTTGTTTAATAGTTCAAGAGTTGATTTCGTTATTGAGGATAGAGATATATCCTGTAATCTTATTTAGTTGAGCCAAGTAGCCTCAACCGTTGTCTCATGTTTCTCCTGCAATCATTGGGATATAGGTTTTAGGTTTCATGAGATAGTTTTTTGCTATTCGGGAGTGTAGTTGAGAAGTGAGTTTGTAACTTGCAACTACCAATCTTACAAGAAAGTTGTCTAGCGTATTCGAATCTAGAACTCAATCTGAAAGCAAAAGTGCCAAAATCCTGGATTTCTATCATCATTTAAATTAAGAACACTTTGCAAAAGAATTTTAGTACTCAGTTTAATTTATATTTCAAGTTTAGTAGAAGAATCCCAATACCATTTTACCCATTGTACTTGTGTTTTTCTAAATAGTGGAATCAAGGTTCAAAACTTAAGCAATTAATCCATCATATCGTTGTGGGTACGATATCGGGACTTCACCATCCTATATTACATGACAACCACATGCATTTTCATGTGCTTGGCGACATTAAGGTACAACCACTGGAGTTCCAATCCATACATTCCTCCCCCTAAATTTGATGTAGCCCCGATGCAACCAAGTGTGAGTGATGTGGGAAATTCAAAGATCGAAGAAATATTGGCTGGAGTGTTGATGAAGTGGAGTCAATCGATAGTGAAGTGAAGGAACTTAAAGGGGAGGTGTCCAATCTTGCCAAATAGTAAGCTCTCACTTAGCTTCAATCATACAATTGGAATCCCAAATGAACCAGTTATCCACGCAAATAAATCCTAGGATGAAAGGAACTTTTCTTAGTGATAATATGCCATACTTGAAGAAAGATGACCACTGCATGGCGATTGTCACAAGGAGTGGGAAATTTGTTACTAATGTAGGTGATAAACCTAAGGTTAAGGTGGGCTTAAAACCAATTGATGAGGAGTCTAATGATGAGGTATCGGGTGCATCTATTGTGGTTGATAATTACAAGTTGGTTGAGGAGGAAGAGGTTGATACTCATCCTCAAAATGTTAACATTGATGAAGAAGGTGAGGAGACTCCAAGTTCTAAAGACCAAGTGCCTAAACATCCACCTCCTTACCCCTACAATTGAGCAAGAAGAAAGAGGACAACCAATTTAAAAAGTTCATTGATATTTTCAACAAGTTATCTGTGAATATTCCTCTAGTTGATGCATTGCTCCAAATGCCCAAATATGCCAAATTTATGAAGAAGCTTTTGAAACAGAAGAGAGTTGTTGATGTGGGCACAGTGGAGATGTCACATCATTCTAGTGCGTTTATGGCTAGCCACTTTTCTCCAAAGAGAAATGATCACAGAACATTCACCATTCCATGTACATGGGGGGCTACTTGTTCAATAAGGCCCTTTGCAACTTAGGGGCAAGCATCAACTTGATTCCCCTCATGATCTTTAGAAGATTAGGATTGGGAGGTTCCAAACCTACAACTATGAGGTTGCTTATGGCAGATCGATCCATAAAGCGTCCCGTTTGGATACTTGTTGATGTGCTGGTGAAAGTGGAGAGGTTCATCCTTACAACAGACTTTGTTGTGTTGTACTATTATGTGGACCTTGAAGTGCCCATTATCTTAGGGCAACATTTTTAGCCATAGGGTGCGCTCTAGTTGTTATTGAGCTAGGTGAGCTCAAATTTTGAGTGGGTGGTGATAAGGTGACATTTAGTGTGTGCCAACCAATGAAGCCACCAGATGAGTGCAAGGTGGTATCCTTGATCGATGATGGAGATGAGTAGGGGGATGTGCCTGATGAGAAGGTCAAACCTCTCAATGATTGATAAATTATTAGGTGAAATTGTCCTGCCGCAACATTAAATCAAGTGCTTCTTGAGAGGCAACCCAAGTGTCTTTAATTTCCTTCTCACTTCACACTTTTTGTTCTTTTTGATGTTGTAGGATGATTGGATTATGGACAAAGTGGAAGAAAATATAGTCTGGGCATCTGCATTGGGTCTATTAAATGCAGGTACCAACTTGTAGAGCGTAGGTTAAACACACATTTGATATAGAATACCTGAGGAAAAGGTGAGCACCTGTGCCTCACCAGTGAACCGCAGTTAAGGGCTTACAAAATGCAGGTGTAGTGCATGTCAGAGATAGAATACTTGGGAAAAAATTGTTCAAGAATAGGAGACTTGCGTCTCACCTGTGGGACGCAAACACAAATTTGCTAGACGCAAGTTTTGCATATATTAGAGACAATGCACTGGGAGATTTGAGGTCCACCTGCGTTTGTCTTGCAGCTCACAGATCCAAATCTACAGCCGCAGGTCCAGCGTAGGCGCATGTATGAGGTATTTTAAAAAAAGTTGACCGCCCATTTGAACAAATCGACCAAGGTACGACCCATGCCTTTTAAACTTACTTCCCACTTTTCAAAACCCCTAATTTTCTACACCAGCACCATTTTCTTCACCCCTGAACCACCATCTTTATTTCCCACAACCCTCCATTAACTCACCATAAATTCCACCCAACCTCTTCATCTTTTTTCCTCTTATAAATTCCACCATTCCTTCCATTTCTCTACCATTACAACCCACACCAAACTCAAGAAGAGTTGGGTCGGTCATTGTGTGTGGAAAAAGCTTCAAATTTAAATTTCTCTTTTCCTACTCACTCATTTGGTATGTCTCTTATTTTTCATCTTTTTTTCTATAAGCTTGATGATATGTGTATCAATAAAAGCATAATAGTTCTCATATTTTTACTATCAATCTTTCCCCAATTTCCCCATTGTGTATTCTTCATGTCCATTGTGAAAGTGATTCTTGTGGGTATTTGAGGGGGGTGTCAAATTGTCAAAGGGGGTAGATATTATTATTTCATGAGATTCTATATGTTGGGTGTGCTATATTTACTTGAAATTTTATTTGGGGGTGAAGTCTTAGTAACCATATGTTTGATAATGATTTTTCCCCATGATGGATTGAGTGACGATGACGCGGGGGAATAGTTGGCTTAGGGAGTTCTTATTTCCCCTATTCTTTATCTGATAACATTGGGGAGAATGTTGTTTTTTTAGTTGGGGGTGGGATATGCCCTTTTTAAGAGTTGAAGGTTGTTGCCCTTGGCAGGCTTGTATTAATTATTTGGATGTTTTGTCCACTTTTGGCGCTGTTATTTAAATTTTGTTTTAATGAAGGAAATGCCTTGTTGGCCTTGTTTTGATTTTGATCTAAATTTCTGACCTTTAGGGGGCTAAATTCTTGTTTCATAATGTGAGTTTCCATTTAGATCAAAATCAAAACAAGTCGAACAAGGCATTCTATTTATTAAAACAAAATTTAAATAACAGTGCCAAAAATGGCCAAAATTTGATTTTGATCTAAATTGCTGACCCTTGCGGAGCTAAATTCATGTTTGATAATGTGAGTTGCCATTGATGGGTTAGTTTTACATGCCAATTAATTCATGAGTCATGCTTTAAAATAAACTTGGTAGATAATAGATAACAAATAAACTCTAAGGGTTTTCTTTATACCACGGTTCTTTCCCAAGGATAAAATTTTTCTTTTTATTTTTTTTGGTGTCGAACCGGGTACATTTTCCTATGATAGATTGATACACGACTTTCTCAAGGGAAAATTTCACGTTGAGCTTATCTTTTTGAGTCCTTATTGCACTTATTTTGAGCGGTACCACCAAAAGTTTTGCAAAGTGAGTTTTTGAGATGAAAGGGGCACATGAATTTGAATATGAGCATTCTCTTGTCATGAATACATTCTTTGTTTGGATTTTCATTCGCAAAATTAGTAATGTTTTTGAATTGATCATGAGAATAGCTGAACTCTTTTGACTGTGATGCCTTCTATGGTGAGGTTTTTGCTTAAATTCCTGTGTACGCATATCGTCTAGAACTTACCAAATGTGATTCAAGGTGAAATCCTAAAGGTAGCTACACTTGAAAAATGACCTTAGGATCTTTTGGGATAGTCACTTCACCACAAAATGACCTCCTTGAACATCACCTTTACTAACAAATGTTTGAGCCTTAAACCCTTTTCTTGAATATCACATTACAAGCCTTATACCCTTTTGAATCCTTTACTTTGACACCTATTCCTCCCTAATTGCTAGTAATAAAAGAAAAAATAGGTTCTTGAATCCCAAGATTTGGAGATGAAAAAATGATATGTGGTATAGGAAAAAGACTAAATTTGGGAGTATGCACAAAAGAGAAAAAGAGAAAGGAGCTTCAATATGTGGTAGCACTAATTGCTTGACGTAAAAATAAAATGGCTGGTTGTAAAACCTTTGCTCAAAAGAAGAAAGAGAAGAATTAAATGGTTCTATCTCTTTCTTAGATGAAGCTTAATGTTGAGTTTAAGAGTGTTAAAATGGTATCTTTTATTGAAAAATGGGAATGGTAAATACAGAGATATAAGTTGGATTAGACTCGCTATGTGGAAGTAGAATGTTTAAATTATTTCACAAAGGCATTAGGGAGGATCTAGTCACTAGAATTAAATGTTGTCTTACCCTTACCACTAGCCTTCATTATGACCCACAAGTCCTATATGATTCTAAGTATAACAACTCTACATTAGTGGCAAGTTACATGAAGGGCAAGCTTATGGTTCAATGTGTATGCACTTGAATATCCTTGAGAGAGTGAGTGTCTTTCAATCATTTTATAATCGATATATGTGAATTGGATGAATCTGAGTAGGATTCTCTATTTTGGTGAGTGGCATCACTTCCTCGGAGTAAATGCTAAAATTGTGCTTTCAATTTATAGGTATGAATGCGAAAAGTTGTGTAGTGAACTTCTAGGCAAACCCCTTGAATATTGGATGTCAATGACTTGAGATGCTTGTTGATCTTGATTTGGTTGAATAATGCCCTTGTTTAGAATTGAAGGAATGAAAATGATATATTTGCCGAGTATTTGTGGTAACACCGATTGAATTAGTCCAACTATTTGAGTCTTTTTTTTAATTCTCGAGTCTATGTGTGATTTTTGGGGTTGTCTTAAGTTTTAGTGGTCTTATGTGCAACTCTCATTATGTGATGTGCTTTATTCAATTTTAGTTGTGGGTGAATATTTTTCTAGAGGAAAAGCAATAGTTCAAGTTTGGGGGTTTGATGAGTTGGTAAACTACCAACTCATTTGGCTTTTTAAGCATGAACTATTGCTTTGTTTCTAAACAGATTCGGAAGTTTTTATGTCTTTTCTCTTTGTTTGTACATGTATTTAACTCAGATAAGAAAAATGGAGGAGTAGAACTAAAAGCACTCTGCTGGAAGTAAAAAGGACATGTGTGCCGCATATCACAGGTGCCACATAGATGGCACTGGAGGATGAGCTAAGATGAACCTAGGAAGTGCAGGTTTGCACCTATGAAATGCAAGTGCCAATGCAGATGGCTCCAAGAAACATTGTCTCAACTTACAAAGCACTTGCAAGCCGCAGATAGGCACCTGTGAAATGCAGGTTCCACACAAGTGACTTGGATGTAGACAAGGGAAAAATTGTCAAATTGGGGCATAAATGTACCTAAGAAGCTTCCAAGGGAATATTGGAAAGCTATCCAATGGGAATTTGCCTATTTATGCCCTAATTGTACATACACACATTATGTCACATTAAATATTATAGAGAGAATTTTTAGAGATAGAGAGTAGAGTACAATTACTTCATCTTCTTCAATTTCCATTCGGAAAGAACCTCCATTATTGCAGATTTTGAGCTTAATGTTAGCAATTAATATGATAAAGTTAGAGGAACTCCTTATGAGTATAATTTCTCTTTCCTTATTCATGAGTAGATAAACTATTAGCTAGGGGTGTGTGCATGATGTGTGTTTAAAATTGATTGACTGTTGGTGATTTGTCCTTAAATTTGATTAATATACATGGATTTATTGTTTCCTTTATGTTTTAATTGAAAAATTATTGGTTGCAACATTGATTTAGCTTTTTTATCTTGCTTTTTCTTGGGAAAGAGAAGTGAGATTTGGGTGAGGAATCAATAGTGAGGATTTGGAGTATAGATGTGTGGGTTTGAGCTAGAGATAGTAAAAACCCATGTCCAAACTCCCTTCAAGTGTTGAGGCTAGAGATAGCTTAATCATTCCTCAAGCTTTCTGGATGATTTGTGATTATAGTTTTGGGGTTTGAGAAAACCCAAAACAAATACATCCTTGTGGTTGAAAAACAAGAGGGTCTAACTTTATCCATTGCTATTCATTCTTTAATTGAGTTTAAGACATCTCAATCAACCATAATCTAGTTGACATTCCATCACTTGCACATTCTTAGTTCTCTCTTATTGATCACAACAAATGATTTACCCTTGCCTTAGTTTATAATTTTGAACTTGATTATTGTTTTCCTTTTTCCCCAATATTTACATTATATTGTTTACACATGATGCTAGCTAATTTGAGTTTATTTACAACTTTTGGATTATCCATTCTTAATCTCTGTGGGATTTGACCCCGACATCCATTGGGAAATTCACTTTTGACAATGACCACTTCGATCTCCGTTAAAAGGGAGAGGTGTATTGAGCGTTATCAGGTAGTTGTCACAATATGTTGAGGAACCCCCTATACAACAACTTAAGCCTAATTGATTGAGGGAGAGAATAAATCATAGGAATTTACTGCTTTTAAGATATTTAGTATCTATAGTCTCTTTAAGTACATATCATATTTGTGTTTATTTAGAAATTATTTGGGTTAACAAAATTATCCTAA
The DNA here is from genome assembly GCA_018107945.1 of Datura stramonium. NCBI lineage: Eukaryota > Viridiplantae > Streptophyta > Magnoliopsida > Solanales > Solanaceae > Datura > Datura stramonium. The sequence goes on from JACEIK010002686.1 coordinate 116,980, forward strand.
TAGGCCTTAAAACACCCCTTATGTGTCACGACCTGAGTCTATATCCTGGACGCAATATGGTACTTAGAACTACAAGCAGCCCAAGACTAACCCATGGAGCTAGCATGAAACTAAGCACATACTGTAAATAACATACATAATTGAGTGAAATCTAACATGATACGCAATAACATAACTGGATAAGATCCAAATTTAAGGGTAAACATTTAAATCTGAAAATGAAATAACAACTGATTAAAGCTGAATAACTATCTTTTTTTGAGAGCCTCTAAACTAATGAAGAGAAGGGATAGGTCCCCAACTAGATCTAAATATTCAAACTGAATAATAAAGAAACATAATTAAGCTCTTATCCTCGAATGATGACGACTCACCAACAATATAGTTGATCGGGTACTAAAACATGTCTAACTGAGGAGTTGAGTTTGAGCACCTGAGCCTATATTATGAGATGATATAGCACAAGAATATTCAAGCAGTACTTTGAATGTACTGAGTATATAAGTTAAATAGAGCATGAGTGAAATAGGAAATGATGCTAAAAACTGAAATCATACTTACCATAATGACTCAAAAGTAAATCATACATATAGAGTTGAACGTATCTCTAAGTCATAAAGTTAGTTTATATACTAAAACTATGGGCTATGTACAACTATTGTAAAGAAATTTATATATATATGTGGGAAATTCTCATAACCTACATGCTCCAAGTGAGCATCATAGAGCCCAACCAATAACCTTGGTTGGGAGGGCATTCATACCTTGCCAAGGGTATGAACCATGACTGGCGTGAATTCACTTATGAGCCCATTCAGGCAAGAGAGATACTCTCAACTAGCGAGGACCCCTTATCCTATGGTAGCACATAGTTTTGAGACTTGGGTTGTCTAAACCCACATTTGCTCGATGTTAAATACTACTCCCAAAACTATATACAAGCTCATATTTATAGCTGAAGTCTGTCACATTTTGCATAGGCCAGTATAAAATCATGTTGTTTATTAAAATATCTGAAATACTGAACTGGTCATTCAGGTTGTACTGATTCTAAAATCATGATATCAAAATACTGTAAATCATTTCGAAAATATGCTTAGTTTGGGTAAATCATGCTAGGTTCTGAGTATAGAGATATATAGAGATTTTTTTTCAAAGAATTTATGTCATGACCCAAGCATAGACCACATATGTAACATGGGACCTAGAACCATATTTGGCTCCAGCTAACCCATGGCATATGCACATCATAATTTAAAGCATAAAATAAGCAGAAATCAATATAATATAAGGAATAAGAAAAAGTCTAGATATCATAAAACATAAACAAGACTACAAGTCAACACTACTGAAACATTTAAACATAGCAGTCTGAAAAACATCTAGTCATGAGAAGAGCTGAAGGGACAAGACCCCCAACTAGCTCCACTAGGTCTGAAATTGGAATGGATAAAAGCAAAACATAAGGCTAAACTAATGTTGTAACATCCCAAAAGTCCCTAAGACTAGAGCCAAGAGTCATGAGTTGAGATATTTTAATGCCTCAAACTTTCAAGATAAGTTTGAAGCCATCTAGATATATAGATAGACTTGAACCCAAATAAATTCTTATGGAAACTAGGTGTTATGATCAGTTATTAATATTGGGAAAGTGAATTGAATGTGAATTAAGGTCATAAGGAACCTCTAACACAAAGTTGAGTTGAGAGCCTTTTTACTGATTGAGTTTTTGTATAAGTTATTACAAGAGTCAAATACGAATGACCATAACTCCTAATTTACGAAGTGATTCTAGGAGATTCAACATATCAAGTTGTATCTCTTTGAGTCTTTTTTCCAATGCATATGAACTTGCATCAATTGGAGTACGGAGTGAAAATTATAAGCAATTTAGTGGAGCACTATCAGGTGTGACGACAAGAATGATGGCCAGTCAACCACATGACGGTCCGTTAAGACTACTCCATAAACCTTAACCAAAAGCAATGAATTTCCACCCAAAGTCATGGCCAAGTTGACGGTCCATCAGGGGACTAACGACCCATCACTTGGGGCGTCACATGGGGGTTTCAGGGCTTTAAAAAGTCACCTTAAACAATTTTTTTGGCATTGTTTCGCCTCCAGATAAACCCTACTAGTTCTAAGAGCTCTCTTAAAACCTCCTAAGGCTAGGTAAGCATTCTCCAACCTATCACTACATAATATATAAATATTTTCATGATTTTAACATTAAAATCATCTTTCTATCTCTAGCAAAGTGAAAAACAACCTTTGAGTTTCAAGACTTGAAGTCTTGGGCGCGTGGACTAGGAAAAAGTAGTAGCTAAAGGAAAGCTAAAAGGTATTGGCGAAGAAGTAATGGAGGATCTGATATAGATTGAAAAGAGGGAAAGCTAAGCTAGCTAACGAAGGGGTTGGGAT
>JACEIK010002686.1:119585-140312 GCA_018107945.1 Datura stramonium
TTGTAATGGTTATGCTGTTGTTAAGGGGCCGTAGAAAGAAGTGGGTGTTAGAATACCCCACTCATAAGAGACTTGAATTTCCTATGCCCTCCGGGTATTCGATGAAATTCCTCTGTGAATTGGATTTCATTGATAAGCTATTGATTATAGTTCCTATACATATAATTGATACAGATTGATGTTCTAATAGGATTGTGGCTTCGTGTTGATAGTTGTGAGTCTAAGGATAAGGTATGTGGGACTTCAAAAAGGGTTTCCTTTAAACCTTCTGTCCCAATTATTTCATGAACCCTAAACTTTTCAACTACGTAGAAAAAACATTTCTTAGGGTTTCAATTCTACATATGAATTCTCTCATGTATTCCATGTTTTCAAGGTTTTCATGATAAATAGCCTATAATGTCCATGATTTCAAGGCTCTTATGATCCATAACTATGAATGTTCATGATCCCCACTCTCCAATCCGTGATTTATGTCCATGATATGATGTGAGCATGATTTTTAAGACTCAGGCATGATTTATGTCTATTTTTGAGAATATGACCCATTTTAAATATATATGACATCACCATGATGTCAGTACATATGATTTAAACTGTGATTTGAGTCTATTATTTTTAGGAATTCAGTATGATCAGCATGCTTATGGTTCTTTAGACTCTCAGGCCTTTTTCTAGTAAAGCAACACTGACTAGTCTTAGAATATAAGTTATGATTCCTCAGTATTAGTATGTCATGGTCCTTTAGGCTCTCGGGACTCTTACTAGATAAAGTGGTTTCGACTAGTCTTAGGACATCAACTTCAGATGATCAACTTATGTATATTCTTATGTTCAGTTGGAAGTAGTATTTATCACCGAGTAGGTACGGGTTCCAAAGAATCCAGGTCTCAGAACTATGTGTCACCCTAGGATAAGGGATTCTCAATAGTAGAGAATGTTTCCCTTAGCCTGAGAAATATGGGATCCTCATTAGTAAGAGTGTCTCCCTCACCTTAATAGGCACATACATGGGTCGTCATTAGTTGAGATTGTTTCCCCTGAGCTTATGAGTGATATAACTCTAGTCATAGTTCTTATCCTTGGAAAGGTATGAATACCCTCCCAACCAGGGTTACAGGAAGGGCTCCATGAGGCTTATATTGGAGTTTGTCGGTTAATAGGCTCTCCCACAACACAATTTAGTTTCAGTTTCAATATAGTATTTTAGTTATAGTTTTCAATTTATGATTTTAGATTCATTCCTCAATACATGTACATGAGCTTAAAACCAGATTTACTTATATTTGATTAAATGTGTTCAAACTAGCATCTTGTATCGGTATTCATGCATCTCATAAAGGGCCATTATACTTTACATCTACTATTCATTCAGCCTTGTTTATGTACAGTTTTTCTTAGATTCATAGTAGGTTCTTGTTTCCAGATACGTTTCCCATATACTCAGTATATTTCAAGTATTGACCACATACTTTGTGTGTTGTATCATTTTATGTTATAGATCTAGGTAATCAGACTCAACCCCGTGGTTAGATACATTCCAAACTATATCAGCTGACAGTGATGAGTCCTCATCTTTCGAGGACGATAGTTATGTCTTATTTATTTTAATTTATTTCTAGTTTTCAGATTTTGGAGTTAGTTGGGGAATTGTCCTAGCAACTCATTAGATTAGTAGAGGCTTTCAGACATTGTGGTGTTAGTTTCCTCTTATGACTCAGTGTTGTTATCATATTTTATCCTTTCCTTATGATTAGTTAAATTCTAGTTAAGCTTCAAATCAGATATGTTCTATTAGTGGTTGTTATGTTAAAATTATGATATGCCATTGGTTTTCTTGGAGCCATTCGTGGTCTAGGTCCCTTGTCTCGATGTGGGGTCCAAACTTAGGTCATGACAAATGTGGTATCAAAGCATTAGGATTAGGTATCCTAGGGTGTTTGAAAGTTGTGTCAAGTAGAGTCATTTTCATGGGTGTGAAGAGTACCACACTTATGAGGAAGAGGCGACAAAACATTTTAGGAAACAATCCTTCTTTCATGTTAATTATCGTGTAATAAAGCCGTGCCACAAGGAATTTCTATAGATTCGTACATTATTCCAATTTTGATGACTATGCCACATCTTCGTGGTGATAGAAACAAGAAAGCTCAGACTCCTATCAGTAAGGTGCTCTTAGATAGAGCCAGCAGAAAGTTAAAGGACTGCACAAGGGCTTAAGGGGAGCCCATTATTGCAGTAAAGTATAACGCATCACAAGAATGCACTCTTGTTCTTATGACTCATGTGTTGAGCCTACTGTAAGAAGTGCTCACAAAATCCCCCCCCTCCCCCTCCAGTTCTAAAACTTTGATGTGAATAACACCCTTAGTGGGAGAGTGTTTCTCTAAGTGCTTAGGTAGTACTTTCATCCCTGAGATAGAGTTATTTTGATTGTGTGAGCCATGAGTAGTAACATGGAGATAGAGCAAGAAATATGAAGCTAGAAGTGTGAAAGTCAAAAGTAGGAGATGGTAATTGAGGGGAGTATGTATCCATAGTCATGTATCTATAAGGTAAGTAATGGGATGATAAGTCCCTTGGTGTTGGCTGAAGAGAAATAAGTTTTGTGTAGATTCCATGGTAGTAATTAGAGGGAGAGTTGTTGGTAAAGATGACTTAGAACATATTTGAACTAGAGTAGAAGACCATGAGGACATGTCAATATTTTAGTGGAAGAATAAGTATAGGTGATTAGAGGCTATATCAGTAGGTGAAGTGGAGCCTTGAATGTCAGAAAAGAAGATGTGCACTGAGGAAGCAGGTAGTTATACTAGATTCTAAGCTCCTAAAGTTCTATGTGTTCCTAGTTTATTATTCTTCAGTTGAGAAGTGTGAAGAATGAGATGTATGTACTATGTGGTGTCCCAAAGAGCCGAAGTTAAAGAATTTTAAATAAGGTATAAGATTTTAAGCATATTAGTATAAGCTTTATCCCATGTATTAAGTGGTTAGGGGATTGGATGTATGTGGTGGATAAGGCAGGAAGGTTATGAAACTCTCATTGATAGCTTTAGAGACTAAAGAGAGGTTAGGGGTTACACAAGAAAGAAACCATAGTATAAATTTTAGTACTTACAAGTAGAGTTGGCAAGGAAGAGTTTGGCATTCATATGTATAGTAATACTCGTACCCCACAAGAGTTAGTGATTATAGCCTAGCCTAGGAAAGAGGTCCAAAGTGTTATAATGATGGCTTTGAGATAAGGGGGAGATGATAAGGTGAAGGACCAAGTCAAGTCTTGAGTTCCAAATTGTGAAAAGTTTAGGAGAAGTAACTATAGGATGTCGATCCATTCCTATTAAGATATTTTCCCATATGTTTCAGTCAATAGGTTTAGATTTCCAGAATGATAGATAACCACTTCAGAAAGAGATCCTAGACTTTCTCTCAGTCAAATCAGTTATCATGTTAGCTATTCAGATATTAGAAAATAGTTTCGGGGTTTATAACTCTGTCCTCATCAGCTCAATTCCAGTGTGAGGGAATAATCCCTTCTTAGTACTCTATTAAGTTATATGTCAAGTTCATGTTTCTCAGATCCTTTCATTTCATAGCATGCATGTATGTTTGATGAATTCAGTTCAGTCATGTATCTCGATCTAGAGTTTCTCTCCGTTAATTTTTCAGCTATAGTTATTCAGTTTTGGGTTGCAGTTCCTTCTCTATACTTTCATCATGCTCAATCTACATGCAAGGATTAATTTTTCCAAGGGGGAGATAATGTAACACTCCAAAAGTCCCAAGGCTAGACCCAAGACTCGTGAGTTGAGATATTTTAACGCCTCAAACTTTTGGGCTAAGTTTGAAGTTGTTTAAATATGTAGATAGACTCGAACCCGACTAAATTCTTCTAAAAATTAGGTGTTAAGACAAATTCTTATGTGTGGGAAGTGCATTGGATGCGAATTAAGGTCATAAGGAACCTGTAGCACAATGTTGAGTTGAGAGCCTTTTTACCCATTGAGTTTTCGTATAAGTTCTTGCAAGGGTCAAATTCAAATGACCATAACTGCTAACTTACTAAGTGCTTCTGGGAGATTCAACGCATTAAATTTTAGCCCTTTGAGTTTTATTTCTAGCGCATTCAACCTTGCATTAATCGAAGTTTGGAGTGAAAATTTATGAGCAATTTATTGGAGCATTGTTAGGTCTAACGGCTCGTCAACCAACCGACGACCCGTCAAGACTACTCCATCAACCATAACCAGAAGTAGCGAATTTCCACCCCAAAGAGATGGGAAAGTTGATAATCTATCGGAGGACTGGTGGCCCATCACTTGAGACGTCACATGGGGGTTTTAGGGCTTTTAAGAGTTGCCTTAAACAATTTTTTTGGCATTGTTCCACCTCCAGATCAACCCTACCAGTTTCAAGAGCACTCTTCAACCCTCCTAAAGCTAGGTAAGTATTATCCAACCTATCACAACATAAATCCATGAATTTCTTCATGATTCTAACATCAAAATTATCTTTCTATCTCTAGCAAGGTCAAGAACAATCTTTGAGTTTCAAGACTTGAAATCTTGAGAACTCCTTCTTCCTCCAAGGTGAGTAACTCTCCTAAAACATTACATGAGTATTCTTTTCTAATCCTTAGGGATTTTCTAAGGTCAAGACTCATGGGATGGTGCTAGAAAGCCATAAGTTCATGTGATGACCTAGGGTTAGGGTTTATAGGGTTGTTTTAGTATTTAGGATGGATGTGGTTGTTTTGGTTGGACTTGTAATGGTTATTCTTGTTGTTAGGGGGCTGTAGAAAGAAGTGGGTGTTAGGACACGCCACTCATAAGAGGCTTGAATTTCCTATGCCCTTCGAGTGTTTGATAAAATGCCTCTATGACTTGGATTACGTCATTAAGCTATTGATTGTTGTGCCTGCCTATATAATTGTTATAGATTGTCATTATAAGAGGATTGTGGCTTCATGTTGATAGTTATGAGGCTAAGGATAAGGTATGTGGGAATTCAATAAGGGTTCTCTTTCACCCTTGTTTCCCAATTTTTTCATGAACCCAGACTTTTCAACTCCCTAGAAAATAACATGTATTTAGGTTTTGATTCTACATACGAATTCTCTCATGTATTCCTTGTTTTTAAGGTTTTCATGATAAATAGAATATATTCTCCATGATTTCAAGGATCTTATGATCAATAGTTATGTATGTTCATGATCCCCCTCTTTAATATATAATTTATGTCCATGATATGATGTTAGCATGATTTCTAAGACTTACTCATGATTTAGCACTGTTTTCAAGAATATGACTCTTTTGAAATATATATGACTTTACCATGATGTCAGTACATATGATTTAAACTATGATTTGCGTCTATGATTTTATGAATTAAGTATGATTAGCATGCTTATGGTTCTTTAGGCTCTCAGGCCTCTTACTAGTAGAAAGTAGCCCTGACTAGTGTTAGAACATTAGTTATGAGCCCTCAGTATCAGTATGCCATGGTCCTTTAGGCTCTCAGGACTCTTGCTAGATAAAGTGGTCCCAACTAGTCTTAGGACATCAACTTATGTGTATTCTTATGTTTAGTTGGGAGAAGTATTTAACATCAAGTAGGCTGGGGTTCCAGCACACCCAGGTCTCAGAACTACGTGTCATCATAGGATTAAGGATTCTCGATAGTAGAGAATGTTTCCCTTAGACCGAGGAATATGGGATCCTTGCAAGTAAGAGTGACCGCTTCTCTTCATTGGGCGCATAGAAGGTTCGTCGTTAGTTGAGATTGTCTCCCTAAGCTTATGAGTGATATCATGCCAGTCATGGTTCTTACCCTTGGCAAGGTATGAACGCCGTCCTATCTAGGGTGACAGGTGGGGCTCCATGAGGCTCATATTGGAGTTTGTTAGTTAATAGCCTCTCTCGCTGTACAGTTTTGTTTCAGTTTCAATACAGTTATTTCAGTTACAATTTTCAGTTTATGATTTCAGATTCAGTCTTCTGTACATTTACATGACCCTAAAACTAGATTTACTTATATTTCATTAAATGTTTCCAAACCATCATCCTATGTTGGTATTCATGCATCTCAGAAAGGGCCATTGCACTTTACCTCAACTTATGCATCCAACCATGTTTATGTACAGTTTTTATCAGATTCATAGTAGGTTCTTATTTCTATATATGTTTTCCATGTACTCAGTATATTCAAAGTACTGAATGCATTGTTTATGTGCTATATTATTTTATGTTATAGATATAGATATTCTAACTCAGCCCCACAGTTAGACCTATTCTGGACTCTATCAGTGGATAGTGGTAATTCCTCATCTTTCGAGGATGGGAGTTATGTTTTTTTTTATTTCAGTTTACTTCTAGTTCTCAGATTTCGGAGTTAACAAGGAACTTTTCCCAGCAAGTCATCAGATAAGTAGAGGCTTTCAAAAAGTGTGGTATTAGATTCAACTTATGACTCAGTGTTGTTATCAAATTTTATTCTTACCTTATGATTAGTTAAATTTCAGTTAAGCTTCTACTCGGATATGTTCTGTTAGTTGTGTTATGTTAGAATTATGCTATGCCATGGGTTAGCTATGAGCCATTCATTGTTATAGGTCCCATGTATCGACCCAGGGTCCACTCTTGAGTCATGACAGATGTCCTCGAATGATAAGGACTAACTCAAAGCTGAGAATGGGCTAAACTGGGGTGAGAGTGAATCTAACGACGAGGTTAAGATTGATCACCTAAACCTATATTATAAAACAATATAGTACAAAAGTATGCGATCAGTACTTTGAAGGTACTGAGTATGTAGGATAATTAAAATGTCATAGTAAAATAGTAAACTGAAATCATTAGTATGAGATAGTCCAAAAGATAAGATTTTGATCATAAAGTGAATATAATGGTTCAAGGTTTTCAAAACTGAATCATAATGCTGGACATGACTGAAATTATAAGAAAAATATCATCAGTCATAATATCATGAAACATAAACATGAACATACGTAGAAAATCATTGAATAATGGGGATTCTTATAATCGACATACTCCAAGTGAGCATACATGGAGACTAGCTTGTAACCCTAGCTGGGAGGTGTGTTCCTACCTTGCTAAGGGTAAGAACTATGAAGGTATGATATCACTCATGGGACAATTTTTGCATGGGAGACACTCTCAAGGAGGACCCTATCATGGCTATGGTGGCATGTAGTTTTGAGATATGGGTGCGGTGGAACCCCGGCCTACTTGGTGCTAAATACTACTCCCAAAATATACATAGTGCTCGTACTATAATCATGAAATATAATTGGTTTTGCATGGGCTAGTTAGAAATCATGAAATTCATAAATTGCTTAACATACGTGAACTAGCCATGAAAACAATATTGAAAATACAGCTATAATACATAATCTTGAGATTCATGAAATTTATGCATAATTTAGTAAGTCATCATAACATAAAAATAGTGATTCATGAGAGTTTTTCTTAGAACTCATGTAATTATAGTCATAAAACATAATTAAAATCATGGGAGAATCATTTTTATAAGAGATCATGTAGTTTTTCATCAAAAAGAGGCCTAACCCTATAAATTCATGAAATTCTAATTGGACACTTGAAGGAATTCAAAATCATGTAATTGAGTTTGAAATTCGGCATAAGGTTGGAAGGGATCCCCCATTATAACTCTACATACATGGGCTTGATGAATCCTTGCTTAGACTTGAGACCCAAGAGAACTTGAAAAGAAGAACCTTTACTTCTTGAGAGCCTTGAGAGGATGAAACTTCAATCTATAATGTTTGGGAGAGGAATGAGGGTTTAGGCTTAGTTTAACCCTTAAATACTCCCTTATGAAACCCAAAATGTCCTCATTTAGGAGTTAAAACTATAGGAAGTTATGAAAACACCCCTAGGAATTCACATTTAAAAATAGACTGCTAGTGGTACGACATACACCATGATCTGTACCAAGAACCCACAGCCCGTACTAAGCATGAAAACCTCTAATCCTTCCCTGAACAATCCTCTGAACCCCCCACCTACGACCCCATAGCATGAATCGTACCATCCTGGTGCGATCCATAGGCTCCAATCGTGACATCATAGCCAAAGCTTTGTTAAACTCTCTAAACCCTTACAATAATTTCCTAGTACGACTCGTACTATCCTTGCATGAGTCGTGGTATCCAGTGGTGGTGTCCATGACCAATTTCTGTTGTTCCTATGAAGCCCCATCTCATAAGTCTTGGTACGACTCATACCACCTTATCCTGAGTCGTACTGAGACTCTTACTAAGGAAAATTTTTAGTTTCCCTGCTAGTTCATACTCTATATCTAGGGTCTAGTCTAAGGGACTCTTGGAGTGTTACGATATCTACCCCTTAGGAACATTCATTCTCAAATGGAGACTAAATAAGTTGAAAAGGTAGGGACAGAGTTGCAATCCCAAAACTGAAAGCTATAAATTGAATACTGGGAGTGGCTGACTCCGAAATGAGATATATATATATACTGGACTGAATTCATGAAACATGCATACATACTTAGACATGAAAGGAACTAAAAGACATGAAACTGACATGAAATTTAATAGAGTATTAAGGAAGAAACTGGCACTTCATATTGAAAGTGAGCTAGAAGGAAAGAGGTGAGGGTACTTGGCCATCATGTCTGCCTCGTCCTTCAAAGTAGCTCCCTCTACAAGCTAATTCCTCTAAAGGAATTTCATTGAAGCGGCCTCTTTGTTTCTCAACTTCCGAACCTAATAGTCAATAATCTCAACCGGAACTTCATCATAAGTGAGACTATCCTTCACCCAATACTCCCTATTGGCACAACTAAAGCTTGATCGCCAATGCACTTTTCCAACAAGGACACATGGATAACTGGACACACTGATGCTAACTTTGTATGAAACTCCAACTCATAGGCCACATTGCCAACCCATCTCGGAATTCTATAGGGACCAACATATTAGGAACTAAGCTTCACCTTCTTGTAAAACCTTATCACCCCCTTCATGGATGACACCTTCAGAAATACCCAATCATCAAGACTGAACTCAAGCTCTCTCCTCCTCACATCCGCATAGGATTTCTAACTATTTTGAGTTATCTTCAGCCTTTTTCTAATAAGATGAACCTTCTCCATAGCCTCATGAACCGAATATAGTACTATCAACATAGCCTCACTTACCTCAAACCACCTAATAGGTGATCTACATCTGTACCTATAAAGTGCCTCAAATGAAGCCATCTGAATACTAGAGTGGTAACTATTATTGTAGGAAAACTAAATGAGAGTCAAATGATCATCCAAGCTAACATTTAAATTAATGACACAAGACCTCAACATGTCTTTCAAGGTTTTGATGGTCCACCCAGCCTTACCATCTGACTATGGGTGAAAAGAGGTATTAAGCTTCACCTAAGTACCATGATCGTTCTAAAATGATCTCCAAAACTGAGAGGTGAACTGAGTACCTCTATCAAAAATGATGGAAAATGGAACCCCATGCGACGTAAATAACTCTTGAATGTAAAGTTTAGCATAATCCTCAGTTAAATCAGTAATCCTAACTGGGAGGGAATTTGCTGACTTAGTAATCCGATCCACAATCACCAATATAGAGTCATATTATCGGCGTGTATGAGGCAACTTTGTAATGAAGTCCATATTGAACTCTTCCAACTTCCAAGTAGGAACATTGATATCGTGTAGCATATGCCCCAGTCTCTGATGCTCAACCTTAACCTATTGAAAATTTGAACACTTAGCCATAAATTCTATAATATCCTTCTTCATGCCGTTCCACCAATAGACCTTTTATAGATCACAGTACATCTTGGTGGCACCTGGATGGATAGAATATCGAGAGTTATAGGCCTCACTCAACATTTTCTCTCTCAAGTGATCCACATTTGGAATACACAATCAGCCTTGATATCAAAGTACACCATCTTCCCCTTGGGAGAAAACCTCTACTTTCTGATTCCAGACAACTTCCTTCAACTTTACTAAGATAGGATCCTCACCTTTCCTTGCCTTAAATTCCATAACGAATGAATATTTTGATCTATTTTGAACAATGACACCAACATCTGCTGAATCTATAATGAATCTATAAGGTGAAACCCAAAGCGAGCAACCCTACGGACATCTCTAGCCAACTCCTTCTTCCCATCTTCCACATAAGTCACACTCTCAATGGACGATCTACTAAGAGCGTCAACCATTACATTGGCCTTCCTTGGATTATAAAGGGAACTCAAGCCATCGTCCTTGAGAAGCTCAAGGCATCTCCTTTGCCACAAATTCAAGTCCTTCTGAGTAAACACATAGTGAAGGATCTTATGGTCTGTGAATACATCAACATGCACCACCATACAAATAGTGCCTCAAAATCATGAAGGAGAACACTACCGCTACAAACTCAAGGTAATTCTTCTCATGAGCCTTAAGCTTTTTAGAAGCATAGGCTATCACTTTACCATGCTGCATTAACACACACCCAAGGCCAATCCTCGAGGAATCAAAATACACTACAAAGCCATTTGTTCCCTCTAGTAGGGTCAAAACTGGAGCTAAAGTACGACGAGTCTTTAACTCCTGAAAACTCTTCTCACAAGCATCAGACTACTAAAACTTGACTTTCTTATGAGTCAATTTGGTTAAAGGTGAAGCAGTAGATGAAAATCCCTCTATGAACCTCTGATAGTAACCAGTTAAGCCTGAAAAGCTGCTAATATCAGTAAGAGTGAGTAGTCTAGGCCAGTTTTCACCACCTCTATTTTCTGAGAGTCTACTTGAACACCCTCACTAGACATTACATGGCAAAGAAATGCAACTTACTACAGCAACTCACACTTGCTTAACTTAGCGAACAACTAATGGTCCTTAAGAGTCTGCAGCACAATCCTTAAATAAGTAGCATGCTCCTCCTCACTCGGAGATTATATGGGGAATCATCTATAAAGATAATAATGAACATATCCAAATACTGCTTGAACACCTTGTTCATTAAATCCATAAAAGTTTTAAGAGCATTTGTTAGTACAAAATACATAACTACAAGCTCATAGTGACCATACTAAGTCTTGAAGGCTATCTTCGAAATGTCAAACTCTCTAAATCTGAGCTGATGATAGCTAGATCTGAGGTCTATATTTGACAAGCATCTAGCGCCCCGAAGAATATCAAACAAGTCATCAATCATATGGAGGGGGATACTTAATCTTGATTGTGACTTTGTTTAATTGGCGGTAGTCGATATATATCCTAAGAGAACCATATTTTTTTTTCTTATGAACAGGATCAAAGCACCCCATGGGGACTTTAGGCTTGATGAAACCCTTATCTAAGAGATCCTTCAACTGTTCCTTCAACTCCATTATCTCAGTTGGAGCCATTTTGTAAGGAGGAATGGGCTGCGTATCAGGGAGAAGGTTGATCTCAAAGTCAATCTCCCTCTTGGGAGGGACTCCTAGTAGATCATCTGGGAACACCTCTGGATACTCGCAAACAACTGGAACTGACTGCAGAGTTGGGATCTCGGATTTAGAATCCTTAACCAAAACTAGATGATATACACAATCTTTAGAGATCATCTTCCTAGCCTTAAGGTAGGAAACAAAGAAACCTACAGGCACTATTGAACTACCTTTCCACTCTAGGAGTGGCTTCACTAGAAATCAAAACTCTACTAATCGGGTTCTATTATTAAACGAAGCATAACAAGCGTTCTACCAATCTATGCTGAAGATAACATCAAAACTGATCATGTCTAACTCTACTAAATAGGCTAAGGTGAATTTTTGAAGAATTGTAACAGGGTTGGGTCAACCGTCATGCTAAAACTGACTCATTGAATGGAGTAGAGACTAAGAAAGGTTCTGAGAGGATTTTAGAATTGATACAAAAACTAACAGTAACATAGGGAGTCATGAAGGATAATGTAGCTCCTGGATCAAGAAAGGCATAAACATCAAGATGGAAAACTCATAACATACTCATGACCAAATCTGGCTAGTTCTCCTACTCCTGATGTGATGAAAGTGCATAGAACCTGTTTTGGCACTTTCTGTCGCCTGCACTAGAAGATGTGCCCTACTGGGATAGGCGAGCTGCCGAAGCTATTGAAGTAGTAGTTGGTCCATGACCTCTACCGTCACCCTATCTGGCTTAAGGACAATTCTTAAGTTTGTGTATGGGCTTACCACAGTCGAACCAATCGTTCCTGCCATTCAGACACTCTCCTTTGTGGTTCCTACAACACCTCCTGGAAGCTAGGAAAGTGTTCTCCCTACACATGCTCCCTTTAATCTTAGAGCATGATTCTCTACCTTTCTGATCGCCCCTCGAACTAGATGAAACACTGGATGATGATGGAACTGGTGGTGATGACCTCTACTATGACTGTGGATGGTGCCCACCTCCTGACATCCACTGCAAGAACTAGAAGTTCCCTATCCTAGCCCTCTTGGTCTCCCTCTCCTTCTCCTTCAACTTCTCCTTCTCGATCTGCTGGGAATAAATTATAAGTCGAGAGATATCCATATCACTGATCATCATAATAGTACTGCACTCCTTGACTACAAAATCTGAGACCCTTGACACAAACTTGCTCATACGAGCCCTCAGCTTAGCGACTATCTCCAGAGCATACTTGGACAGCAAGGTGAATTTCAAGGCATACTCTTGAACAATCATGTTATTTTGCTTCAAGTTAATGAACATTGATGCCTTTGCTTCCCTGTACTCCCATGGAAAGAACCTATTAAAAAGGATATCATGAACTCATCCCAGCTAATAGGGACTGAACCTACTCCATGACCCTCCTTCCACTGCCTGAACCAAATGTGTGCTACCCCCTTTAGCTGATAAGAGGCCAAATCCACACTATCCTCTCCAGAAATCCACATGATCTTGGTAATCTTTTGTATATCCTCATCCACCTTCAAACCATGAAACTCTAGAGGGTTCATCCTGGTGAAGTCTCGCACTTTAGCCACCGCAGCATCCCCATTAGGATTCATAGGTGCAACGAGCTTGCAGGTTGACTTGGGCCATCATAGACTGTGCTAATATCTAGAAGGCAGTCATAAACTCAGCATGTGTCATCTACTCATTCAAAGGATCTGCTAGAGCTGGTGGGGCTGGCTAATGCCCATTTCCATTACCATTGACGTTCATCTACCATTGATCCATCAAGGAGGCCTTTTATGCAAATGTGTATAGCACGAGTTAGAGAAGTAAAAGAGTTGAAATTCATCGCATGACATGGAACCATGAAAGAAGGGAAGTTTCATAAAACATAGCCTCTTCCTCATAAGTGTGGCGTGCTTGACACCCATGAAAAATACTCTACTTAACCTAGCTCTCAAACACCTTAGGACACATTGAAATCTTATGCTCTAACACCAAGTTTGTCATGACTCGAGCATAGATCCCGAATGTAACACGGGACCTAGAACAACGAATGGCTCAAAGCTAACACATGTCACATGCATGACATAACTTATAGAATAAACTAAGTGGAAATCAACATTATATAATGTATAAGTGGAAGTCTAGATAGTATAAAACATAAACGGGACTACAAGTCAACACCGCTAAAATATCTAAACATAGCTGTCTGAAAAGCCTTTAGACATGAGATGAGCTGAAGGGACAAGACCCCCAACTAGCTCTACTAAGTATAAAACTAAAAGGCATAAAAGTAAAACATAAGGATAAACTGATGTCCTCAGAAGATGAGGACTCATCCAAAGTTGAGATTGGGCTGAACTGGGCGAGAGAGAATCTAACGACAATACTGAGACTGATCAGACGAATCTATATATCATGAGAAAATATAGCACAAAAGTATGCGATCAGTACTTTGAATGTACTAAGTACGTAGGATAAGTAAAACATGATAGTAAAAAAGTAAACTGAAATCATGAGTATGAGATAATTTAAAACATAATATTCTGATCACAAACTAAATATAATGGCTCAAGGCTTTCAAAACTGAATCATAAAGCTGGACATGATGATAGCGTCCAAAATATAGTCTTCATGCAAAGAGTATGAATGGTCGCTGTATCAAAATAAATATCCCGACAGATGTCGCGGTCGAATCCCACAGGGACTAGTGAATGATAAGCATGAGTGTCATTTGAGAAATTGAATTTATCTTGCACCACTTAGGAATAACATAGAAATAAATAGGTTGGGCGAGATTGAAATTTACAATAGAATATAACTTTTAATTTGGTTGACTACGATAGAAAAATTACCAAGGTTGTTGACAAGAATGTGAAAGACTAGAGGTGAGGTGTAGATGATATGCTAACTAAATAGGGTCATGCTAGGTCATCTGATAAGTTCAATTAGTGTAAATAATCTCGGAAAAATGGGAATTTAATGCTTTTCATCCTTATAAATACCTCTTGCTAGAGTTCTTTCAAACCTTTAGACACCATTAACTCAACTCGATCAGACATGGATTAATAGGTGCACTAAAATTTCTATCTATTAGCTATTAATTTGGTGTGAGAATTTAATTTTTTCTAATTCTATCCCAATTTCACAATCTCTCATCCATACGCACTATTGAATTCTCTCCTAATACTCAATTATTCTTTTGCAAGCAACAATCAAGTAAGAAAAATTATACCCAAATCAATATAAGTGGATCTTTAATTATAGATTGGAGTGAATCTAACATATTTACCCTTAGTTAAACAATATTAAGATGACTCTAGCAATACCCACTCTAATTAAGCATTCATAATAACACACCTCTAGTTAATAATTTAGCTACTCATAATTAAGAGATTCAAAAGCACATTTAACAGTAAACTCATTGAATTCAATAATAGAAGTAGAAAAATTAATTTCAACAAGAAGTCTTCAACAATGGTAGTACTTGCTATGAATAAGAAGAAGAAGAAAAAAAGAAAATAGTTCTTTTCAAATTCCACCAATCAAATTTTTACTTTCTTCTCTGCAAAGAGAATGTTCAAAAAGCTAAAAATTGAAATCTGATCATTGCACAGTACTTTTCTATAGAATATATTCAAAAAATGGGGTATCTTCTATCTCTTTTTCCATGTTGGACAATTTTTCCCCAGATTAGCGTTCTGGCACTGGTGGAAGTACCAGCAGTTTGCAGGTTGCAATCCGCGGACCACTGGAAGTACCAGCAGTTTGCAGGTTGCAATACTAAAGAATGTTTCCCTTAGCCCAAGGAATATGGGATCCTCTTTATTTGAGAGTGTCTCCCTTGCCTCAATAGGCGCATGCAGGGGTCATCATTATTAGAGATTGTCTTCTGAAGTTCATGAGTGATATTATGCCAGTCAGAGTTTTACCCTTTGCATGGGATGAACACCCTTCCAACCGGGGTTATAGGTCGGGCTCCATGAGGCTCACATTGGAGTTTGTCAATTAATAGTCTCTCCCATAGTGCACTTCAATTTTAGTTCAATATGAATATTTCAGCTGCAGATTTTAGTTTATGTTCTTACCTTCAGTTTTCAATGCATGTATATGACCCTTATAAATCAATTTTACTTGTATTTTAATTAATTGTTTTTAAACTAGCATATCATGTTAGTATCTATGCATCTCAAATGGGGTCATCATACTTCACCTCAGTTATGCATTCAGTTATGTATTCAGATTAGTCTTTCTCAGCATACTAGCATGTTTCGAGCTTTAGTTACGTTTCCTATATACTCAGTACATTTCAAGTACTGACTGCATACTTTATGTGATATATAATTTTATGATATAGATCTAGGTATTTAGACTCAGTCTTGCGGTTAGATATGTTCCAGATTCTATCAGCTGACGCTGGTGAGTCCTCATCTTCTGAGGATGGGAGTTATGTTTTTCCTTAATTAAGTATTATTCTAGTTTCAAATTTTAGAGTTAGTTGGGGGCTTGTCCCAATCCCAGTAGAGGCTTTCAGACATTGTAATGTTAGTTCTCAGCTTAAGAATCATCATTTTTATTAAACTGTCCTTATTTCAGGATTAGTTCAGTTAGCTTCCGCTCAGATATGCTTGATTCGCTATTTTTATATTTTGATTATGCTATGCCATGGGTTACTTGGAGCCATTCATGGTTCTAGACGCCGTGTCTCGATCTAGGCCCATGTTCAAGTCATGACACTAATGAAGATTTTAAACAATTCTAAATAGTGACACTCCCATCTATCAAGTCTACAAGGAAAACCTCTAAACGAGCAAGCCTATGGACATATCAAACCCACTCTTTGTTTCCCTCTTCATCATGAGCCATACTACCCATGGATGACCTGCCAAGGGAATCAGCTACAATATTGGCTTTATGGGGATAGTACAGAACACTGATGTCGTAATCCTTGAGAAACTAAAGTCATTTTCTCTGCAAAAGATTCAGGTCTTTCTAGCTAAATACATACTGAATACTTTTGTGGTCAGTGAATACATCGACATGGACCCCATACAAGTAATTTCCCTAAATCTTTAAGACAAAAACTACCGCTGCTAGCTCAAGGTCATGAGTCAGATAATTCTTTTCATGGACTTTAACTTGTCTAGAAACATAGGCAATTACCTCATCATACTGCATCAACACATACCCAAGGCCGACTCTAGAGACATTGCAATATACTACAAAAAAACCATCTATACCTTCTGGTAGGGTCAAAATAAGAGCAGAAGTGAGTCGAGTCTTTAACTCCTGAAAGCTCTTCTCGTAAGCATTGGACCATCGGAACTTAACCTTCTTCTGTGTCAATTGGGCTAAAAGAGAAGCAATAGAAGAAAACCCTTCTACAAACCTCCTATAATAACTAGCTACATACAAAAATTTCTAATGTCGGAGGGGGTGATTAGTCTAGGCCAGTTCTTTCCTGCTTCTATCTTTTAAGAATCTAGATGAACACCCTCACTAGAAACCATATGTCTAATAAATTCTATTGACTTCAGCAAAAGCTCACACTTGTTGAACTTTGCAAATAACTGATGGTCCTTACAAGTTTGTAGCACAATTCTCAAATGACCAGCATGTTCCTCCTCACTCCAAGAGTAGATAAGGATGTCATCTATGAAGACAATGACGAACATATCCAAGTACTTCTTGAATACAATGTTCATCAAATCCATAAAAGTTGCAGTAGCATTTGTTAATCCAAGAAACATAACTACAAATTTGTACTGACCATACCGAGTCCTAAAGGTTGTTTTCAAGATATTACACTCTCTGGCTCTAAGCTAATGGTAGCTGAATCTGAGGTTTATTTTATAGAAGCGCCTAGCGCCCTGAAGCTAGTCTAACAAGTCATCAATCCTGGGAGTGGGATACTTATTCTTGATTGTGACTTTGTTCAGCTGACGGTAATCAATGCACATTCTAAGAGAACCATCTTTCTTATGCACGAAAGGACTGGAGCACCCCATGGGAAAATACTGGGCCCGATGAAACCCTTATTTAGAAGGTATTTTAACTATTCCTTTAACTCCTTAAGTTTATATGGAGCCATTATATAAGGAGGGATAGATATCAGGTGTGTATCTGGAAGGAGGTCAAAAGTTGATGTCCCGCTCGAGAGGGACTTCAAGAAGATCCTCTAGGAACACTCATGGGAATTCACAAATGACTTGGACAAACTAAAGAGTTAGGGCTTCAGACTTAGAATCCCTCACCTGAACTAAGTGATATATGAAACCCTTGGAAATTATCCTTTTAGCCTTAAGGTAAGAGACAAAACAACCTATAGGTACAGTGGAACTACCCTTCCATTGTAAGATGATTTCACTTGGAAATTGAAATTATACTACTCTAGTTCTGCAGTTGACTGAGGCATAATATGAATATAACTAATAC
Source organism: Datura stramonium (assembly GCA_018107945.1). Classification (NCBI taxonomy): domain Eukaryota; kingdom Viridiplantae; phylum Streptophyta; class Magnoliopsida; order Solanales; family Solanaceae; genus Datura; species Datura stramonium. Next base: position 137,451 of record JACEIK010002686.1, read on the forward strand.
ATGCCAAGGATGACCTCAAATTCAGTCATCTCTAACTCTACTAAATCAGTTGTGGTGATTTTCTAGAAAACTAAAAATAGGCAATTTTGTATACTCTTCTTGCTAAGACTGACTCACTGACAGGAATAGAGATTGAGAAGGGCTGTGAGGGGTATTCAGGACTTACATCAAAATTTATTTCAACATATAGGGTCTTGAAGTATAATATGGTCCTTGGATCTTACAACACACAAACATTAATATGAAATACTCGTAACATACTCGTGACCATATCGGGCAAGTTCTCTTGATGCTGGTGTGATAAAGTGCATAGAAATGACTATGTCATTGCCTCCCACATGCACTAGATGAGGCACCCTGCTGGGATGGGCGAGTTGGTATAGTTGCTGAAGAGGTGATTTGGGCATGAGCACTAATGTCACGCTGCTTGGCTGATGGACATTCTATGAATTTCTGATCGGGCTTACCATACCAAAGAAAATATCCTTGCAAATCAAACACACCCTCGGGTGGTTCCTTCCGTAGTTCTTACAAATTGGGAAGGTACGACATCCTAACACATTCCCTTGGGACCTAGAGCTTGGTGCTCTACCCTTTTGATCCCCTCTGGACCGAGGAGATGGAACACTAGCTGAAGAAAGTGTTGGAGCTAATCCTCTGATAGAACTATGAGTGATTTTCTCCCCCTGACCTTTGTTGAGAAGAATCAAAGTTGTAGGTTCTGGCTCTCTTTTTCTCCCTTTCTTTTTCCTTCAATTTCTCTTTCTCGATCTGTTGAGCATAGATCATAATCTGGAAGATATCTATATCCCTAAAGAGCATAGTGGTTTGACTCCTTAAGGTAACACCCCAAAACTTCTTAATACTAGACCCGAGGGTTGAAATGAAGAAAGCAAGAAAATTTGCATCAGGTCACAGAACGAGTCATCTAGTGACTCGTGGTATGACATAACGGGTCGTTAAGTGACCAACTAAGTGGTGCTAAGTATAGGAAAATATTACCATCATCCAGTGATGAAGGATGAGATGATGAGTCATCATGACTCCCAACAAGTCATGAATTGATTCGTTAAGTGTGTAGTGAAGGAGAAAGTGTTGAAACCTAGGAGACTCAATGAGTGGAGGAATGACTGATGGTGTCAGCTAATGAGTCATTAGGTCTTCCATTAGTTGGGAGGAATTCTTGGAAACCTTAAGATCTAGATGGTCAGGATGAGTCGTTCAGAGACCTGTTAGTTGTGATGACGAGTCATTGGACAACCCGCCAAAGGGATAGTGGTGGAGTAAGGGTTGATTTCTAGTGTTCCCAATGATTTGGGGAAACGATTCATCATGTCCCTAATGACTCATCAATTTTCCCGTAGGGTGAGAAGGATTCGAGAATGAGAAGATATTTTTAGTGGCAATCGGTCAGAGGATGACCTATTGTGTTCCCAAATGATTCGCCCAGTCCCTCATTGGGACTGGCAATGTCCAATTTTCTGTTGAATGAGAAAGGGTGTTTTCATAATTCCTAAGCTCCTAACTTCTTCATTATGTCATTTTGAGCCCTGAAAGGAGTGTTTTAAGCTGGTTTAGCCTATCCTAAGTCATTAGACTCCCATGCGTGCAATATATTGAGATTCCCCTTCAAAAGTAAGTTAGAATTCTCCCTAATTTCTTCCCTAATTCTCTTGGGCTTTCAAGGCTACATTCAAAATCAGATTACCCAGGTATGTAGGGCAATAAATGAAGATTTTCTTCCACCCTCATGCCCAAATATCTCCTCAAGTTTATGAATTCAAGTTTTAAATCAAGTGTGTTGATTTCTAGGGTTTTAATCTAATTTTATGAAATTATCTACGATATATTTATGGGTCTAAGTCCCTCATGTTCTAATGCATATTTTAAGTATAATGGGTATATTTTACACCCAAATTGATTATAAATTAATGTTCTCAAGCTATTAGAAATTATGCTCTATTATGCATGTTTTAAGAAAATTCAAGTCTATGATTTACAATTTCAAGTATGATGAAGTAAATTATGTTTTGTGATTCTAGTGCATGATTTCCACAAGAACCCTACATGAATTTTATGGATTTTATAGTATTATGATTTCCTCAAGTATGCGTGGTTTTTACTAGTATCATGTTTATGATCATGGCCGACTCACAGGCGTAGTTTATGGCTAGTTCACGTATCTCAAGCTTGTTTATGAATCTCATGATTTCAACTAGCCCATGTACTTTAAGTGTGTTTCATGATTATGATATAAGCACTATATATGTCATAGGATTAGTGTTTAACACTAAGTAGACCAGGGTTCCAACGCAGCCAGGTCTCAGAACTATGTGCCAACGTAGCCATGATGAGGTCTTGCTCGAGAGTGTCTCCCATGCCCGTATGGGCCACCCATGAGTGATATCATGCCTTTTTCATAGTATTACCCTTGTCAAGGTACATAGACCCTCCTGACTATGGTTTTGCAGGTCGATCTCTATATATGCTCACGTGGGATATGTCGATTATAAGAATCTCCCATTGTTCCTTAATTTCTATATATAAATAATTTCATGCTTTAGGACATTATGACCTGTGGTGTTCCAGTTTATGATTAATATCCTATGTTTATTCTATTTTACTCTCATCATCTATCTTGACTTTCATGCATAATTTCTTGTTAACATTTTACTAAGCATGTTTTACTTACTTTGCATACCAGTAATTCCAAGTATTGACCACATACTCTATGCTAAATCATTTCATGATATAGGTTCAGGTGATCCAACTCAGTCTCGCCGATACCTCAGTTCAGGTGATCAAGTAATATAGTGGCTCTTTGAAGCCGGATATCGAACCCACAGGGACTATGACTTAGTG
>JACEIK010002686.1:140439-159118 GCA_018107945.1 Datura stramonium
GTCTAAGGTTAAGGCATGGAATGCAATCATGTGTAACTTATATTTTTCTTTAGCTGCTTTCTCTATCTGGTTGATGATTGGGAAAACTTAATGTCTGACTATGGTCTTTCAAAACTCTAGCCAATTTCCTAAATTATGAACCTTGCAACTACACATATTCATGTGTGATGCTATAACTCATCTAAGGTCTAGTCGAATTTGTTCCCTTGGTTAACCGAATATGGCGTTGCAGGTATATTTCTATCTTGCACATGAATCTTACCTTAAATTTACTGAAAAGATAAGAACATATTCCCCTATTCCTCGTTCTACCCTAATAATCCTCCTTTCAGAGTCAAGTTAAGATTATAAATTTATCTTAATGTTGGCCAAAACGCTAAAATACCAAAAGCAGGAATAGAAGAACAATCATTCATGATAGAAAAACATTTAGCTGAAAATAAAATAAAATTATACAATCATACAAATAGCCTTAACCTTAGAATGAGATGATTTAGCCACTAATTCGTTGATTAAACATCTCCAAACAAGTTTCTGGAACAATTGAAATTTAGAAAAAAAGAGAAGAGAAATAATCCTAGAATTTTCTTCAGCTCAACTTTCATTTCCCATGTTCTTCCAATATTTCAGATAATGAAAAATAAAAGTCTAAGTGTTCTATTTATATAGGTGAAAAATTACACATTGACAAACTAGCTCCGCGGCACGGGGCTCATCGCAGAGAAATCACTCCGTGACATGGAGCTGTCGCGGAGGTGCACTAGAAGTACCGAAAAACTAGAAGCCATTGCTCCGTGTCACAGAGCTGAACGCGCTAGTTTTCCTCCGTGACACGGACCTATCGCAGACCTTCACTAGAAGTTTGGAATTTTTGAAATATTAAGCTCTGTGTCACTTAGCTCAATGCGTCATATCTCCTCCGTGAGACGAACCAAACCGGACCCTCACTGTTTCGTGCCTTTAAAATTTAATAAATTTCTTCTTCCACCCAGGCACTGTGGGACGTTGTTCAACGCGAACAATCCCTAACCTGACATGGAAGTGAATTCCCAAATCAATTTTTAAGATCTCCAAAATTCCCATACTTCAACTCCGAGTATCATCTGCCACATCAAGCTTAAATTATTGTCTTATGAACCTGCAAATAGTCACATCGCATTTATTAGTCAAAAAACATAATTAACTCTAAACATGCACGAATACATCAATATTATCCTCAACTAGGCTCCTGTATTGTTGAAAATATGGCGTTTGGTCGTATAAATACGCCCAAGATCACCTCCCCACACTTATAACCTTGTTCGTCCTCGGACAATTCTTTAATATCCTAGACATGATTTCAACAACATTACCATCACTAGTGGACCCAGATAACTCACACCTAGTTTTGCTAAACACTTTAATCATGGAATACAATTTATTTAATCAAGCATGGTCTTCACTCACCATATTCATAAGCATAATCACACTAGCCCTAATGAATAACTTTTCAACCGAAAATCCAACCAACATATTTGAAGCATAGTAGCAAGGTCATTAGCTTCACAAGGATTCACCATCATGTTCCCTCACTTATACGAAATGTCCTTACTTTCATGAGATCAATATTATCACAATTAAGCACATTCTATAAATGATTCTCTCATGCTCCAAAGATTATTTCAAGCAAATCTATTACACCATGAGTTTTCCTATACTACTCAATCGAGCATTACATCACTTGTAGGATCAAAAGGGACTTTTCGGGTTGTAATGTCGGCTAAGGAACTGGTAGGATTATTTGGGTCGTAGTAACTCTTATCCCTATGCACTTTAAGACAATTACAGATTTCTCTTTTCAGCGCCTTACTTCTTTCGCCCTTCACTCCATCTCTTTAAAAATTGTTTTTCTTTTCACTTACTTATTCTTATCCCAAATGTAAGGAGTGTGTACCCTTGGATTAAACTTATCAACACACTATATATATATATGTGTATAAGTATATACATCATTTTTTTCATGTATATATATATATATAGCTTATGACCAAACAAATTGAGTACACACACCAATTCTTCCTCCCTTTACTCTTCACCCGTTCCTTTGATCGTCTCCTTTGAAATAATGTCTCAATAAAGTGCAATAGGACCTATTTGGATCAAAATAACATTGAGCCCATTCGAACAAATAGGGTAAGGCTACTTAGTGAGGCTATTCCAATAAAATTAGGCTTGAAGGTTCAAACGGGGCTCACTAGGGATGGCATCAAGGTGAGGGACAATGAGTGAGACAGGTCAACTAGCTTGGTTCACAAAGAAGGGCCTTAATCATATCCGCTAAGTTTAATGCCACTTTCAGCTTTTCGTATACACAAGGCAAATTCTAGATGTTAGTTAGTAAGAAACTAATTCTCACCACACATGGCACAAAGGTTCCAACTTGGTTAACTTATACCCTTTTTTACGATTTCATCCACATTGAGTGAAAAGCACAATTAAGCCTACAATTTACAGTTTAGAGTTGAATACCAAGGCTTTATATGATCCTAAGATTTTCTCCTTAGTATTTTCTTGTTCAAATGTATATTCCATGAAGTCTAGAACCTGACCAAGTGAAGTACCCTAGCCCATGAATGATAATTTTATTTCCTAAATGTGACTAATTTCCCTTAAGACGGTCGTCATCCATCCATAATATGGAACAGTCTCTACCTATGAATTAAAAAAAGAATCCTACTCAGTTCAAAGGGACTATTCTCAATAAAAGCACCGAAAACAAAAACTGAGAAACCCAAGAAAAAAAATAATGCTAAATAATCACAAGCAACAGTATAGGAACATAATATAGAAGCTTACTAGCTATTACAGGCCAATTACCAAATCTTGTTCCTAGCTACGAATTACATGCCGCAATGTTTAATACATGCCACCGTCAGAGAATCCCATAAATACCTAACACAAAATGACCACCACCCCACACTTATAATGAGCACTGTCCCTAGTGCTTGCAACATATCAAATGTAAGAATAGAGTTAGGGTGATGAATACTCCATGATCAACCAATTGTTTCAACCTCCTCATCTGGTGCAAAGGCCTCCTCACCGAGGTCAGATTTATCCACCTCATCATCAACTGACTCAATGTCTGAGTCTTCCCGGCGCCTCTCCTCATTGGTGGGTACATCATCGTCCACTGGCTCTACAAACGCTGGGCCAATCCTACACATGGCTCTAGCATGCTCATTCATCATGTAGTCCCTGTCCACTTTCTAGAGATACTCCTCTGTTCCAGCCTGTCCACCAATGCGCAGCTACAGCATTTTCAGTCTAAACATCCTGGCTGCGTAGCTGTCATCTCGAGCGCGTCGCTCAGCAAATGTGAGAATTGGCTCGTATGTGGTGTCTGGCGCCTTAGTTTTGGTTACGTCCACTACGCGTCGTTCTACCTTGGTCTGTAGTCTACATCCTCCTCTTCAATGTCCTGGCTCCTGAGATAGGTGGTGAGTAGACTGCCAAAACCATACCTGTGTCCCTAGTGCAACCTCGCCTTTTTCATGGCTGATTTGATCACAACCCCAACATTGATATCCACATATCGCATTAAGGCGTATGCCAGGTAGACCCTGTCCCGGGTAATATCAGTCATATGTACCTCTGGAATGAGGCAGCTACAGACAATCTTCAGCCAAACTCGTGCCTCTCTGTTCATCTTTGAATAGGGCAATGTCTGATGGTACCCTTTTTCTTTATGGTGAATCCATCTAGCTGTTGATCGCTGCCCGCATAATGTGTGCCGAATGTCAGCATATTGCGGGGTCATATTAGGCTGGCACAGTGGATGTGGATCTGTGTTAGGTGTCCCTAGGATAGCATTTAAGTGATGTGCTTCAAATGGAATGACCTGACCCCGAATCTTGATTGTATCGCTGCGAAGAGTAGGGTCCCAATCCGCATAGAATTCCCAAACCATGTGTAAATTACACTCCCTGGGCTCATTGACAATTAATTCCATGCCCAAGGTGTGTATCCTTTGCAGTATATGGGGGAACTCCTGTGCCAAACTCTCCCAGTCAATTTGCTCCTCCGGTAAGTATTTAGACTCTTTATGCTTCATGTACCATATTTTTCCTTCATCCACCGCCCATATGGTACCGAATTGCCTTTTCTAGCCACTAGCAACTGGTGGGGCTGCTGGCATAGCTGCACCTAGATGGAGCCTTTTTCTTTTGTTGTGCCGGAGCACGATACACCTTTTCCTTTGTCTTTCCTAGCAGACATTGTTCCTATTCATCCCAAAACACAGAGACCAAATTAGTCAGTATTTAACATGGCTAGCCAACACTAAGTTAGGGCTTTGGTTGATTACCCTGCACTTAATTGCTAGCGTGGATTCACTAGTCATAGTTATTTGGGTACTCAGACTTCCCCTTTATACACTATAGTGACTAGTTTCTCCCACATTGAAGCATAATCAACTCTTTTACAAGATTAAGCAAACACAACATTATACAACATTGTCACTTAAGGCACTTTGCACTGAGATATTAAACTTGGAATTTGCCTTGTACTAATAAGACTTTGTACCCTCAAATAACTCAGACCCATGACACTACCGTTTACAAGGAGTAAATGTTTCTTTACTCAGACTTCAAGCAATTAAGGAATTGTAACCAAGAGTAGTTACAATCTATAAATGCCCATATTTACAAATAACAACATTTTTGCACAATGGGCTTAGGCATAGTGTAGTATGTCGATTTAGCATGTCCTAAACTACATGTAATGCAAAATTCCCATGTCTTAGCCTCACAAAGCTCTCCTGATTTAGAATGCACAACCAACCATTAATTTCACACTAATTGAAGAACACAGGAATGAATTCCCCTAATTTACGTTTCTCTCCCCCTTTTTATACTCCCTCAACCCTTCAAGCACCCCACACTTAATTTCTATTCCAAATTCAAGAAACATGTTATTATCAAGTGCAAGAATCAAATATCATCAAGTACTAGCATGATTACCAAACACAAACATTGTTTCCATCAAGTTCATATGGGTTATGTATTACCTCTACTTACCAACATGTTCAAACTTGGAATTTACAAGAGAGAAGATGAAGAAAACAAAGAATGTACCTTTGAAGAATTGCTCTTTAGAAGAGAGGTGAAGAACATGAAGATTTTGGTGTGGCACACTTGAGAGGGGAGCGGAATCGGGGTTTTGTCACGGAGGAGATAAAAAAATAGAGCCGAAATACCGACTTAGGGATTAAAAATAGAAAATTTGGTGCAGGTCGACCCGATCTTTTAATGAAACCCGACGAGAAATGTGCATCAACGTTTCATGGAGGCTATCATAAAGAGCTGGCTCCGTGACACGCTGCGATCGCGCATGCTCACAGGATGGGCTGCCCCAATTTTCATTAAGGCTCCATGGCACGAAGTTGAACGTGGAGATCAGGCTCCATGTCACGGAGCTATCGCGTACGCTCACTAGATGGGCTTAATTTCCCTTCTTTCACTTACCTTTGCCCTTTTGCCTGTTTTCATCCCTGATTCTTTGTCGTTTAGCTTCCTATCATCCTGTACTACATCCAAAGTCATTAATAAGTTAGAGAATAGTGGGTTGCCTCCCACCCAACGCAATAGTTTTAGTCGTGGCATGACTTTTTTCAAAAGTAAATCCTAACTATTACATTACCCTCACGGGTTTCCTCCCATGCAACGCCTGATTTACCATCACGGCACGACCCAACTCACACTCATTCCTTAGATAAGCTGATAGACATCTTCTCTCGATTAATGCCCTAACCCCAGTAATGCTTACAGCTTTGACCATTTACGAAAAATGTGGCACTTTTATCTTCTTTACACAATTCAACCGCCCCGTACGGAGTCATCCTAGCAACCTCAAATTGTCCAGACCACTTAGACCTCAACTTCCCTGGAAATAAATTCAATCGAAATTTGAATAGTAACACCATCTGTCCAGGCTTGAAGATTCGAGGCACTATATGCTTGTCATGCCACCTCTTGGCCTTCTCTTTGTACATCTTACCACTCTCATAGGCATGCCACTGAAACTTATCTAGTTCATGTAATTGCAGCAATCGCTTTTTCCCAACTAACTCGGGATCCATGTTCATCTTCCTCACAGCCCAATATGCCTGATGTTCAAGTTGCACAGGCAAGTGACAGGCTTTCCCATAAACTAACCGATAAGGTGAAGTCCCAATTGGCGTCTTATAGGTAGTCCTATACTCCCACAAAGCATCATCTAGTTTGCTTTCCCAATCCTTTAGTTGAGCATTCATAGTTTTCTGTAAAATCTACTTGACCTCCCTGTTCGATACTTCTACCTGCCCGCTAGTATGAGGGTGGTATGCTATAGCCACTTTCTGCCGAACTCCATATTTGGCCAATAGGATTCGGAACCAGTTGTTAACAAAGTGCGAACCTCCGTCGCTAATAATAGCTCGTGGAGTTCCAAACCTAGCAAAAATATGCTTCTTCACAAACTTGGCCACAACCTTGGCATCATTAGTGGGAAAAGTTGCGGCCTCAACCCATTTGGAAACATAATCCACCGCTACCAAAATATATTGATTGCCTAATAAAGTTGAAAATGGCCCTATGAAATCTATCCCCCACACGTCGAACACCTCGACTTCCAAGATGTTGTGCAATGACATCTCATGTTTTCTGCTGATTGTACCCATTCTATTGTATTGATCACAAGCCTTGACATATGCTGCTGCATCCTTGAATAAAGTTGGCAAAAAGAAACCTGACTGGAGCACCATATGAGCAGTGCGCTCTCCTCCATGATGCTCAAAATACATATACACCGAAGATAAGCCACAGCNCTGCTGCATCCTTGAATAAAGTTGGCAAAAAGAAACCTGACTGGAGCACCATATGAGCAGTGCGCTCTCCTCCATGATGACCACCATACGGTGAGGAGTGACGGCTTCTCAACACCTGTGTTACCTGACTCTCAGGAATGCACTATCTCATCACTTGATCTGGACCATGCTTGAATAGATATGGTTCATCCCACATATAGAACCGGGACTCATGCTTCAACTTCTTTCTTTGTTGAGCGATTGCCTCTGGTGGGTACACTCCACTTACTATCAGGTTCACTATGTCCGCATACCAAGGAAGTTCCACCATGCTAAGTGTAAAAAGATGCTTATTAGGGAACTCTTCTCGGATTCTCCCAACATCACTCACATGTAACCTGTCCTCTAGCCGCGAAAAATGATCTGCTACCTAATTTTCACTACCCTTCCTGTCTCGAATTTCTAAATCGAACTCCTGCAGCATAAATATCCACAAAATCAACCCAAGTTTAGCATCCTTCTTGTTGAATAAGTATCAGATGGCCACATGATCCGTGTAAACCACCACTTTTTTCCCAACCAGATAGGACCTGAATTTGTCGAATGCATACACAAGTGTCAGCATCTCCTTCTCTGTGACAGTATAATTAGCCTAAGCAGCATCCAATGTTTTTCTTGAATAGTATATGGAGTGAAAAATATTTTCTCTCCTCCGCCCCAGTACTGCACCCACAGCCACATCACTGGCGTCACACATCATCTCAAATGGGCGTTCCCAATTAGGAGCAATCAAATAGGAGCTTCCACTAGCTTCTTCTTTAGCTCCTCGAAAGCACTAACACATTCTTCCCCAAACTCTAACTTTACATTTTTTTCCAGTAGTCGGCACATCGGTCTGGAGATCTTTGAGAAATCCCAAATGAACCGTCTGTAAAACTTAGCATGTCCTAAGAAACTGCGGACACCTTTGACAGACGTTGGCGGTGGAAACTTCTCAATCACCTCTACCTTGGAATGGTCAACCTCCAAGCCACTATGTGACACTTTTGGCCAAGGACAATGCCTTCCTTGACTAAAAAGTGACACTTCTTCCAATTCAGTTTGTATCTTCACACCTAGCTAGGACCCTGTCCAGGTTCTGCAAGCATACAACAAATGAGTTACCAAAAATAGAGAAATCATCCATAAATACCTTTATATAGTCTTCGACCATGTCATGAAATATAGCCATCATGCACCGTTGGGAGGTGGCTGGTGCATTGCATAGCCCAAATGATATACGCTAGAAGGCGTATGTCCCATATGGACAAGTGAATGTGGTCTTCTCCTGATCTTCTGGGGATATAGCTATTTGATTATAGCCAAAATAGCCATCTAGAAAGCACTAATACTCCTGGCCTGCAAGTCTGTCTAACATTTGATCAATAAATGGAATGGGATAGTGATCTTTCCTGGTGGCCTCATTTAATTTTCTATAATCCATGCAAATCCTCCAACCTATGACCATGTGAGTAGGAATCAACTCATTCTTCTCGTTCGTGATAACTGGCATGCCTCCTTTCTTTGGGACACACTGAACCGGGCTAACCCACTCACTGTTAGAGATCGAATATACCACTTCTGCGTCAAGCACTTAATTACCTCCTTCCTCACTACATATTTCATCACTGGGTTCAACCTCCTTTGATGTTGCACAATTGGCTTGGACCCTTCCTCTATAAATATCTTGTGCATGCAGAAGGCAGGATTGATTCCACGAATGTCTTACATTTGCCATCCTATGGCTCTCTTTCTCCTTTTTAGGACAACTAATTCTTCTTGAACTTATGATTTTGTTAGTCGTGAAGAAATAATGACTAGCAATGTATTAGCTTCTCCCAAAAATGCATACTGAAGGTGGTGGAAACAATGCTTTCAGCTCCAGTTTTGGGGCCTCCTCAATTGATGGCTTGGGTGGAGGTTCTAAGGATCTCTATAGGGATTCGAACTCCTGCTTTTGAAAGAACATTTTGGCCTCATCCAAAGCTTGCACCATTTCATAAGTTGCAACATCCCCGAACTGATCATGTCTCACCAACGCTCTTTCCAAGTGATCATTTGGGCTAATAAGCTGAAGTGCGGCCTCTTGGTCAATACCGTAATGGCTTATAGCTCTTCATAAATAGCAAGTAGCTTCATGGCTTTGTATACATAAAATACTTCCACCTTTTCATAAGCTCTCATAATTAGCTGCCCTGCAGCTACATCTATTAAAGCTAATCCGGTTGCCAAAAAGGGACATCCCAAAATAAATGGGACTTCCAACTCTGGCTCAAAGTCAATGATTATGAAGTCCACTAGAAAAATAAGGGAGCCCATTTTCACTAGTATATCTTTGACAATTCCATCTGGCCTTGCCAATGAGCGATCGGCTAGCTGCAAAATCACAGTGGTGGGTCTTGGGCTACCCAGAACCAACTTCTTGAATACAGAGGTGGGCATTAAATTAATGCTCGCCCTAAGATCACATAAACCAGGGTTTCTAATGGACTGACCAATGGTGATCTGGATAGTAAAACTTCCCAATCTTTAAGCTTTTTAGGCAACCTATTCAGTATACGAGAAGTGCACTCTTCAGTAATACAACTATGGCATATTCCATCAGTCCGCTCTTGTTTGCCACAATATCCTTTATGTTGTTGGCATACTTAGGAATACCCTGCAAAACATCCACCAGTGGAAGATTAATGTGTACCTGCTTTAATACTTCTATAAATTTTTGGAAGCATGCTTCTTCCTTATGCTTTCTCAATATCTGAGGAAATAGGGGTGGGGATGGTGACTTCAAAGCTCCTGGTGAATTTTCACTCCCCACTTCTTTATCATTGTCCTCGGCTTCCTCTATTGGTTCAGCTTTTTGTGCTGGATTTTCTGGCACCAACTCCTTTAGTTTTTTTCCACTCCTGGTGTGACAACATTTACCTACTTAGGATTGGTGTCTGTATCACTTGGAAACCCACCCCGGGGTTGAGTATTCTGTGCTCCACCTAGCTGTCCCAGTTGAATCTCAAAAGCTTTTATAGCCAACTGTTGATTTTTCACGTCAGTTGTCAATTTTACTTAGTCAGCTGCCATCTGAGGTTGGCTATTATGTTCTTCAACATATCCTCAATGTTGCTATACTGAGTATGTGAATTATTCCCTCTGAATTGGGGCTAGAAATTTTGGTATGCCACTTGATTTATGTGCGGGCCCTAATTTAAACTTTGGCCTTGGTGACTGCTACCACCCCAAGAAAAATTTGGATGGTTCCTCCAGTTGAGATTGTAATTGTTGCCATAATGCAGATTATTGCTCCTCTGCGCATTCCCAACAAAATAAACTGATTCTGGGTTGGCACCACATGTCTCAGCTGAGTGCTCACTGCTACCACAAACCTCACACCACACTTGCTGGACTACATTGACTGGAGCTTGCGGCTGCCCCAAGCTCATGTTACTGAAATGAGTGTTTATCTGATTTTGTAATACCTCTATTTGTGCAACAATAGTTGTGATTCCGTGTACCTCCAAGACACCTATTGCTTTTTTCATCACACCTCTAGGTGTTTCAACATTCCATTTTGGGTTGCCTTGTGAAATCCGATTTAGCAATGTATATAGTTCCTCATAAGTCTTTTCCAAGGCTTGCCCACCAGCTGCAGAGTCTAACAGGATTTTGGTGTGAGACTCCAAGCCTTCTATGAAAGTATGCACCAACATATCATTTGACTGGTGATTGTAAGGGCAATCTCTCAACATAGACTTGAACCTCTCCCATGCTTGGTACAGGTTCTCACCATCTCTATGCTTGAAGCTTAGAATCTGGCTTCCTCGCCAAATCATCCCATGCGGTTATAGAGTTAGGTGGTTCAGCTTTCAGCCACCTCTTCGCTTCCCCCAGCAAGGAAAATAGGAATAATGTAAGCCTCACATAATCTAATGATACCCCTGTGGGTATGTATGTATCACTATTCTCCAGAAAAGTTTGTAGGTGTTGTTGCGGGTCAACATGGGGGAGACCTGTGAATTGTCCGCTGGTATGCAAGAGCTGCATCATATTATGTTTCCGCTCAAAACTACCTTCTAGCTCCGGCCTGCGGATGCTAGAGGTAACACTGTTTGCATGTGGGTTGCCACCTCGCGAACTGGTCTTGTTTCCATTACTTCAAGAAACAACTCTTCCTACCCAACTGGTGGATGTTGTTGTTGTTCTAGAATTTCTCTCTGCAACAAATGCAACTTTCTTTCAAGAGCTTCTGTCCTTTGCAAATGAAACTGTCTTTCAGGCTGCAAGAATGGGTCCACCAATTCCTTATACCTTGCCAGCTTTCAGAAATTTCCCTATATCTGAAAGTGCAGCAGCTAAGATCAAGTTGTCAACACTTGCATAAAAACTTGCAAAACTAAAACTCAAAAAATTTCACTAGTTTTGCCAGTCCTAGGCAACGGCGCCAAAAAATTGTTGCCGCCAAAACGCACGCAAGTATACGTGGTCGTACAAGTAATATAGTGGCTCTTTCAAGTCGGATATCGAACCCACAAGGACTATGAATTAGTGATTTTTTTCTATTTTAGTATATACAATTATTCCATGCAAGTGTGTAAGTACACAATAAATTAAGAGTTTTAAAAATAATAAAATAGAAAGTAATGATAAATGGAGCTAAGAACATTGATTAAAACAATAGCAAGAATAGTCTAAGGTTAAGGCATGGAATGCAATCATGTATAACTTATATTTTTCTTCAATTGCTTTCCCTATCGGGTTGATGATTGGGAAAACTTAAAGTTTGACTATGGTCTTTCGAAGCTCTAGCCATTTTCCTATATTATGAGCATTGCAATTACACATATTCATGTGTGATGCAATAACTCATCTTAGGTCTAGTCGAATTTGTTCCCTTGGTTAACCGAATATGGCATTGCAGGTATATTTCTATCCTGCACACGAATCTTACCTTTAATTTACAGCAAAGATAAGAACATATTCCCCTATTCCTCGTTCTACCCTAATAATTATCCTTTTAGAGTCAAATTAAGATTATAAATTTATTAAATGTTGGCCAAACACTAAAATACAAAAAGAAGGAATAGAAGAACAACCATTAATGATAGCTGAAAATAAAATAAAATAATACAATCATACAAATAGCCTTAACCTCAGAATGAGGTGATTAGCCTCTCATTCGTTGATTAAATATCTCCAAACAATTTTCTAACATTGGAACAATTGAAATTTAGAAGAAAAGAGAAGAGAAATAACCCTACAATTTTCTTCAGCTCAACTGTCGTTTCCCACATTCTTCTAATATTTCAGATAATGAAAAATAAAAATCTAAGTGTTCTATATATACAGGTGAAAAATTACACATTGACAAACTAACTCCGTGGCACAGGGCTCATCGCATAGAAATTAATTTGTGACACAGAGCAGTCACGGAGGTGCACAGGAAGTGTCGAAAAACTGGAAGCCATTGCTCTGTGTCACGAAGATGAACACGCTAGTTTTCCTCCGTGACATGGACCTATCACGGACCCTCACTGTTTTGTGCCTTTAAAATTTAATAAATTTATTCTTCTACCCATGCACTATGGCACGTTGTTCAATGCGAACAATCCCTAACGTGACAGGGAAGTGAATTCCCAAATCAGTTTTTAAGCTCTCAAAAATTCCTATACTTCAACTCTGAGTATCATCCACCACATCACACTGAAATTATTTTCTTATCCACCTGCAAATAGTCACATCGCATTTATTAGTCCAAAAACATAATGAACTCAAAACATGCATGAATACATCAGTATTAGCCTCAACTAGGCTCCCGTATGGTTGAAAATATGGCGTTTGGTCGTATAAATACGCCTAAGATAACATCTCAGTCCAGTTCAACCATGCTTTGGGTGAGTCCTCATCATCCAAGGATATTTATCAGTTAAATTGTGTTTTGTCAGTTTTGTTTCAGTCTTTGAGATAGCTGGGGGGGCTTTTCCCAACATCTCTTTAGATAGTAGAGGCTTTTCAGACATAGAGTACTAGTATGTTCAGCTTTGATATTTAGCATTGTGATGTTGTCATTTGATATACATATATGTTATTCAGACTCCCACTTATTCATGTTTAAGTTATCAATTTCCACTTTAGCTTATGCTCTTAAGTTGCTATGCACATGTCATGGGTTGACTTGGAGTCACTCGTGGTTCTATGTCCCGTATCTCGATTCGGGATCCCAGATCAGGTTGTGACACTTAACCATAAAATTTGATACACCCAAAACAGACTTACTTATTTAAGCGCTCGGCTCAACAACCATCTCTGGAATATACCTGGACAGTCGAGTAAGTTTAGGGTATACTCCTTAAACATGGAGTTCTACTTCAGGTTAATGAACTCCTCAGCCTTTGCTTCCCTCAACTGGTAAGGAAAGAACCTGTCCAGGAAGGCTATCAAAACCTCATTCCAGTCAACTGGAGATGAATCTCCCTAACGGCCTTCCTTCCACTGCTTGAACCACAGGTGTGCTTCCCCTTTCAGTTGGTAAGATGTCAAGTCTGCACTTTCATCCCTAGTGATTCCCATGATCTACATGACTTTCTGGACCTCGTTAATAAAATCCTATGGATCCTCGTCCACCATCGATCCCTGGAACTCCATAAGGTTTATTTTACTGAAATCTCGAACCCTTGCAGCTACCACATTTACGTTAGGATTTGCATGTGCAACTGCCTGCTGGTTAACCCGAGTGGTCATGGCCTGTGTCAACATTTGAAAGGCAGCCTTGAATTCCACATTATTGATCTGATCATTCATAGGTTCTGCAGGTGTTGATGGCGCTGGCTAGTTTTCGTTTCTACGTCTATTAGCTCTTTTGGGAGGCATTTTTTGTAATTGCACAGAGCATAAGTTAAAAGGGTAAATACAGTTGGACTCTATTGGACGATACTGAACATGAAAGAAGGGAAGTTTTTCTAAGAACATTTCATAGCCTGTTCCTCATAAGTGTGGCATCTTCCTCAAAGGTGTGGTGTGCTTCATACCCATGAAAAAGACTACTTAAGATGACTTTTTGACACCCTAGGACACCATAAACTTGATGCTCAGAAACCAACTTTTTCACGACCCGAGTATATACCCTGGACATGACATGGTACATAGAAACCACAAGTGGCCCCAAGCTAACCCATGACATTACCATGACACTAAGCACATACAGACATTAATAGACATAACTGAGCGAAATTTAACATGATACGCAATCACATAACTGGATAAGATCCAAATATAAGGGTAAAAGTATAAATCTAAAATTGAAATAACAACTGATTCAAGCTGAATAATTATCTATGTCATAAATCCTCTAAATTGACGAGCTAAAGGGATAGGTCCCCAACTAGATGTAAATATTAAAACTGAATAATAAAAGAAACATAATTAAGCTCTCGTCCTCAAATGATGAGGACTCACCAAAAATATAGCTGAGAGTACTGGAATGTGCCTAATTCTGGGCCTGATTCTTAGCACCTGAGTATATTATGAGATGATATAACACAAGAATATGCGATCAACACTTTAAATGTACCGAGTATATGACTTAAATAAAGCATAAGAGAAATAGGAAATCATGCTAAAAACTGAAATCATACTTAATAGGTAACATGTCTGGGAAAAACATATGTTGACGCACAATGACTCAAAAGTAAATCATACATATAGAGATGAATGAATTTGTAAGTCATAAATTAAGTTTATATATTGAAACTATGGTCCATGTACAACTATTGTAAAGAAATATATATATATTTGGGAGATTCTCATAACTGAAATGCTCCAAGTGAGCATCATAGAGCCTAACATGTAACCTTGGTTTAGGAGGGTGTTCATACCTTGCAAAGGGTATGAACCATGACTAGCGTGAATTCACTCATGAGCCCGTTCGGGTAAGGGAGACACTCTTAACTGGAGAGGACCCATTATCCTTTGGTGGCACATAGTTCTGGGACTTGGTTTTCTGAACCCGTATCCGCTTGGTGTTATACTACTCCCAATGTTATATACATGCTCATAGTTATAGTTAAGGTCCAAAAAATTTTTCATAGACTAGTCTAAAATCATGTTGTTTACTAAAATATCTGAAATACTAAACTAGTCATGCTGATGTCGTGAAAATCCACTCCCACTATTGGGTAGTGTAAACGATCACAGCAAATATAGAACCCAATGAGGAGTTGGGGTCAAATCCAACATAGACTACTCGAAGCACAAACTGTTTCATACTAAATATGAAGTATTGCAAGACTAGAAACTATTCGAATTGAGAGAAGTAAAATTTGACTTTGACTAAGAGCGCATTATGGTAGGGTTCTAATCAATTAGAGATAATTCTAGAAAAGTGACCCTAATTATCCCCCTAAATTACCCAATGTGGGAGGATTGAGAATGGTCTAGAGCATAACATGCAAGAAATTTACTTAAGCAGCCCATGGGTATCATTCAATAGCACCATAGGTGTCAATCTACTTCAATTTTGTCAAATTGAAGAGAACTCCCTTAAACCCAATTTCTTATTGCTAATTATAATTCAACGTATGTCTAGGCGAATCGATTAAACAAGGGTTATGCCTTGATCTATTGATGATTGATGCTTACCCAACCTAAATTTGCTCTTTCAAGCTTCATAAAGGCAATTGGACAGGATTAGATGACTCTCATCACCAATCACACACTCCAAAGCAAAAATCAATCAGATGTTCATAACTCCAAACTCAATTTTACCAAATTGGGATTAGGGTTCACAATATTAAATTTGGGTTTAGTTACCCATAGCAACAAGAAGAAGAGAATTAAAGTAATTAGACATGCTCACAAATGAAAATTGAAATCTTCACTAGATTAGTTGATATCTTCAAGTTACAAGCTAAGATCAAGAATCTACTTTGAAAAAAAGGGATAAACTAGCTAATTTTTAATCTCTACTCTATGTATGAATTGAAAAATGAAAAATCTCTCTAAGAATTACAAGAAAAATCTATTTATACTATGTTTCAAAAATTCCAATTAATTCAAACTTCGGAGTGTCAGGTGTATTTGCTCCGTACTTTATATTTTAGCTTCTTTCTAGTAGTATGTCATCTTTTGACTGACAGACCATCCTCTGGAAGATGGTCTATACCTTGAACCATACTTTAAAAATCCCATTCTACCTAGCTCGAGTTTGTTCTTCAATTGATAGACCACCCTTTGGGAAGACGGTCCGTCCTTCCAACCATATTGGAAAGACGCTGTTAGCTTGGTTTCTGGAATTTGTATCTGGGACTAGATGGTAGGTGATGCGGACCACCTTTTGGAAAGAAGATCCGTATGTTGTCTTGTCCTTTGAGCATTTTTCTGGCCTAAACTTCATTAATGTTTTCATTGATTGAATTCTTGAAACATAGCATAATATGTTTAGTTTCCACTTAATGTAAATCCTAAAGACATGGAAAATGCTATGAAATAAAGTAAATGTTACGACTCAAATAGAGGCCCGGATTGTAGACATGGGACAAGGGACCCCGAGAGTGTCATACCCCGCCTTGGGAGGCATGACTGGCACCTAGTGCCCTTACTAGGATCTGAACTACTGAGCTGACTGAGCCTAAGCACCTCTGGTGCAGGGCTGGCTCTAACTCTGGAATCAAGAAAACAACGGGCTATATTGCGGCTGTAAATACAACCCCGGCCGACAAGGCCTATAGCTACCTCTGAAAGTAAACAGCTAACCAGAGACAAACAAATATAGGGAGTCCTATGCGGGTCGACAAGGCCACCATGATATCTAGTTATAGCTAAAAAACGAAATCAGGTGCTAAACTAAACTATGACCAACAAGTTCATCAATCAACAACTAAACAAGGCCCCACACGGCCAATATCAACTAACCACAGGGAATAATACAATTTGCAAGCCTCTAGGAGTAATAAGATGGTTGGGACAGGGCCCCGGCCTACTCATACTGTATAACAAAAGGAAGTAAAACTCTATCACTCAAGCTCTGAAAGATAGGAGTTGAAGGCTCTGTACCGCTGATTGGAACTACGAGGGATCCGCTCCTCGTCTGAGTGTACCTGTAGGAAAGTAATGCAGCACCCTAAAGGAGGGCTTCAGTACCAAGGTACTGAGTATGTAAAGCAGTAACTGTAAATGACTGAAAGTAAGAAGTAGAACTGACAATATCTGAAGTAAGGAGAACAGACCGAAACTAACTGAAATAATGGAAACAAAGCTAGGTATAACTATAATGAGAAGAGTAGGAGTCATACCTGACAACGAGGTGCCCTACCGTCTAACTATAAGTAACTAAAGCAACGTACATAAACCTTTCCTGGCCCCCATAAGCCGGAAGGTGCAATTAGCACAGAACAACCCACTTGGGTCCCCATTAGCCCGAGTGAGTACATCTCAATCTATATACCCCTATCCAGGTCATACCACATCACCTACTAGCTATGAGCATCCTGACGGTCCCCTGGTTATGCAACTGGCCCTGTTGGGCCCCTGACTATAGTTGTGCCTGAGTCTAGAGGACTCCTAAAATCTACACCCCGGGCGCAAGAGCTCGGCGGGGTGTGTATATGCCAACCACGGCAAAATATGAGGAACTGGCTCCCTATCTTCGTCCCTTGCGGACGACATGCCACTCCATAGAGCGACGTATCCTCGCCCTCTGGCGGACGAGTCGACACAACTATTAACCATGGGGCAGTCAAGGAAGCTATACAGGTAATTCGACCTAAAAAAATACAATTACAGGTCTCAACTAATAACAATAACTATACGTAATAACATACTGAACATGATAATATATTCCTGAAATACTTTACTGGGATTCATATTGGATTACTATACTGAAGAAACTAACTTGCCGAAAGGGAATGCCTTTACATACCTCATTCGCTATTTACAGATTAACTGGCGAGGTTCGGCTTGTATTCAGCTGTTCTTCCAAACTGTAATCACATTAACGGAAGAATAGAGATAACTTCATTACTATGGTTGGAGAAAACAATAACTATATGTATATATACTGACTATTCTTCAACTTATCGAAAGACGATCAAAAACTCATAATTTCTCGGGAATCTAGAAGGGAGAAATACTCACTTTAATCCTGGGATTGTATTGACACTAGTTTGGAGCAATTCCAACCAATTTGGCTCGGCGGGACAATAATTCGCCGGACGAATTTCACGAAACTAACTCCGTAGAAATGCTCCCTGCAGCCTTATACTTTGATACCTGAAGTTAATTTGGATTTGGACAGCGTTTGATGGCATAATCGGAAGAAAATTATGTAAACCCTTCGTCCTTCCTCTATTCTGATCGTGAGATATTTGGAAAATGACATAAAGTTTAAGAGTGAGGCCTATATATACTTGAAGCCCGATGCAAGGCAACATAGCACGTTGGCCAACGCACTATTTTGGCTCTGTGCCACATTGGCTAATGCGGAGGTAGAGGCTCTGTGCCACTTTGTCCCTCTGGCAGCTCGGTTCAGCCTCCTTTCGCGAAATCCCAACATGGCACTCGTTCGTCCTTTCCCCGGACCCTTTCCTTGCACGTATGGCACACTAAAACTCTCAACCAACATGTGAATAGGCCAACCAAATGCTAGAAAATTATGGGGTGTAACATCCTGTTACACCCCGTAAATTCCCGGCACATAGATGGCCTATTAGCGTGTTGGTTAAGAGTATTTAAAAGCCATACATGCTAGAAAAAGGTCCGGGGAAAGATCGGACAAGCGCCAAGTCAGCGCGTCGCAAGGCAAAATGCGACTTATAAATCGCATTCCAGGAATGC